>OX393576.1:4616765-4799004 GCA_947652605.1 Elmis aenea | reverse complement strand
GCACTAATGGCGCACCCTGTATGTGCCAGCGTTTTGGACAACTTACAATGCTCGATAAATATTTAGTGGTACTTGACTTGCTAGCCCAAATCAAAAAACCAAGTTTTTATCGTGAAATATTTAACTTTCAAACAGAACTTGCCTCGATCCCTGATTTTTTGAAAATTTCCATATACATATCAACACAGCGTGTTATAAATAGTCCAGAAACTTCAGGGCAGATGTATCAAATTTGCGGTCCACGGGCCGCATGCGATCATTAAAGCCTACTTATGCGGCCCGCGTCGCGTAACCGGAAAATGAATGAAATATCAGATTCAGAACAATAACCTAAGTTCTTAAGTAATCACATTTTTTAGTTTTGTCAGTGTATTTCAAAAGCTGGACACAATATTGACACTTGCCCTAGTAGGCATATAAAAGCGCACTTTTTTATTGATTTAACCATCCTTCTATCTCTAACGGTTTTCGAGATCCCCATGTATTCCACGTTAAAACATACCTCCTAAGTAAGTTAAGCTATTTTTTTGCTTTGTACTCGTAATAACTCTGTTGCAGTTAAAGTAGCTTGCTGCAATTTTTAGATGATTTAGTGTTGCTGTTTATATGTACCTATACAAGCGAGCCATATTAAATTTTCGTAAAAGTGCCTTTTATTCTACCAAGAAATGAATGTAATATATTTACTCTAAAATATTCTTCCCAGAAGTAAAACTTAAAAGTAATAAAAATCTGTAATCTATTTACATCTACTTCACGTTCTTATTCGTAAAGTTATCTCGAACGCATTAAGTTTTTTTCGCTTGGGCGTTTTTCATAAATTAATCGCTACATTTTGAAAGAAATCTAAGGCTTTATACAAACTAAGGAAACATATTTGCCTTCAGAGAAACTTTACAATTCATATATCTTTGGGTGCGTTTTATGATTTTACTCTTTTACACACTCGATTTAAAAGCGTACGACATCATATTATAGATCTCTAATGTCTTCAAAGAAAGGTTAAGATCTCATTTGTGATGTGTCACAAAATTATAAAATAAATAACGCTCAGATATAAAATTTCATTGTTATATCTGCAATAGTATTCTAGATATTTGTCTCTTTCGATACTTTTGCGCATCCCTGTATAGTAAATTTTGGGAATGACACGTCAACTGTATCTATGGCACCGCGATTTTAAAAATTTGAGCCTCTAGAAAGTTACTAGCAACATTGAAATTTAATAATAAAATCTGTTTAAAAATTTAATTATACAGCCTTTGCTTTTATCCATTTTTGAATACCATGGTGAGAGGTGACCCATATAATGTTATTATGTTTAAATTTAATTATTCAAATCCACCGTTCAAGCTATCCAAATTATCTCTTTCTACGACTTTCCTCTTGATAGTCGTAACCTTAGGGCCGACATTGTCTGGATCCCTTTAGGGATTCAACGACACAAATAACATGTAATCTCCGATAAGCCTAGATAAGAATTTTGCGTGGTCCTGTTTTTTGTCGGCTGTTGAAAAACACGACAAGTCATATCAAAAACAGATATATTTTTACAAATATGTTAACATCGTTTCAACGGTAAACTTTTTTATTCCTCCGATTTCGGTTTTTACTATAATTACGAGCCTTCTGCTGTACCGCACGCCATTTAGAACATGTTTAATGCAATTTCAGATAAGGGTTTGTTGGATTTAAACTGAATTACATATAGACCGGGGCTCGTAAAATATTTTTTGCTGGATCTTGCTTTTATATCAGGTATGATGTAATAAAAGCCGGAGAATTTGGACATAATTGTGTCATATAAGTTTTCACTGCGTTTTATAGAGGGTGGTGTTTTTACCCTATCGACTTAGAGGCACACAGAAATATGGTTCAGTGAAAATAGTATCAAGACAGGGTCTTTCTTAAGTCCAGCTCTTAGCTCCATTAAAAACTTTTGGCACAGAATCTAGAAATGTTTAAGAATTGAGCGCCGAAGGACTTATAAACTCATATAAGACGGGATCAAACATTTTTGGCGTAAGATTAGCTAGAAAGAATATCAAAACGTTTTTATAAATACATATTACAGGTTTGATTTGAAGTAAATTTTAATAGATTTTTCAATCCTCCTTTAACCCTCGTCAGCCGGCATAATTTTACAACGTAACAGGCGGTAAAGGTACAATTGTACCTTCATATACAGGGTGCACCACGACCCTGAGATTCTTTGATAGCTCCTTTATTAATGAAAATATCAAACAATATTTAATACAAATATTGTGCCAACCTATTTTCTACATAACCTAAAATTATTTTTAAATATACAGGGTGTTTCGTTTGAGCGGCACATATAAAAATGTAATTTTTTTAAATAGAACACCCTGTATATTTTTATATTTTTGGATTTCTCTTAAAATTTAATTTAAAAAATTTATAAGGTTATATGGGTCTTAAATCAACCGTTTTCGTAAAATTTACAATTTTATGAAATTTTTGAACGATACAGCACTTTCAATTTTTTTTAACATTAAAGTTATTTAAAAAAGCGGTAAAATTTCGTTTAAAAATTAGTTTGACAATAGATTAATTAACACTTTGCGCTAGCTACATTTTATAAATATTATACAGGGTGTTTTTTACGCTTGGTCAAACTTGTGATACTTTAAACATCGATAAGTCATTTTTCTTAAATGCAACACCCTGTCTATTTTTATATTTTTTTGTAGAGAATTTAATTGTTTTTCGAAATTATTAAGCATGTCCCATACCTAAAGTTAATATTTTTCGAGCTATCTCGATTTTTATTGTTATTACTAAGGCAATTGAAATATTTTAAAGTCGGCCATGGACGTAAGTCGTAATTTTTTAAAGAATTTTTAAATAAAAGAATTTAAAAAGCTGCAATTTTAATTTTAGGCTAAAAGTCTACGCTTTTTTCCCGAAATTTATCGTATAAATTGTTCAAGATTATATCCTTGTTCATGTTCTACGCACAGCCGTAGACGTTGTCTGAAAGACTCTAGCACCCTTTAGAACATTTCGGGGTTATACCATCAAAAGCAACACAGCAAGTAATGCAGTTGCCGAACACAGAATATCCTAATAGATGGATAGGGCGAGGTAGACCAATCTCCTGGCCACCTAGGTCCCTGATCTTACTCGGTTACTCCTATCGATTTATTTTTGTGGGGACACATAAAACAGGTGTATCAAGACCCCCCAACAACTGCTGAAGATATGCAGAACAGGATTCGTGTTGCTTTTGATGGTATAACCCCCGAAATGTTATAAAGGGTGTTAGAGTCTTTCAGACAACGTCTACGGCTGTGCGTACAACAAGGACATAATACGATAAATTTCGGAAAAATGCGGTACATTTTTAGCCTAAAATTAAAGTTGCAGCTGTTTTTATTCTTTTGTTTAAAAATTCCTTGAAAAATTTCGACACCTTCATGGCCGACTTTAAAATATTTCAATTGCCTTAGTAATAATAATAAAAATCGAGATAGCTCGAAAAATATTAACTTTAGGTATAGGACATGCTTAATAATTTCGAAAGACAATTAAATTCTCTACAAAAAAATATAAAAATATACAGGGTGTTGTATTTAAGAAAAATTACTTATCGATGTTTAAAGTTTCACAAGTTTGACAAAGCGTAAAAAACACCCTGTATAATATTTTTAAAATGTAGCTAGCGCAAATTGTTAATTAATCTATTGCCAATCTAATTTTTAAACGAAATTTTACCGCTTTTTTAAATAACTTTAATGTTAAAAAAAATTGAAAGTGCTGTATCGTTCAAAAATTTCATAAAAATGTAAATTTTACGAAAACGGTTGACTTAAGACCTATATAACTTTATACATTTTTTAAAGTAAATTTTAAGAGAAATCCAAAAATATAAAAATATAAACATAAAAAAATTACATTTTTATATGTGCCGCTCAAACGAAACACCCTGTATATTTGAAAATAATTTTAGGTTATGTAGAAATTAAGTCCGCACAATATCTATATTAAATAGTTTTTGATATTTTCATTAATAAAGGAGCTATCGAAGAATCTCAGGGTCGTGGTGCACCCTGTATTTTGTATGAAAATTCTTAGTAAATAAAAATTTTTTATACGGCAAATGGATAATATTTAATATCTACACATGGTTTAAGTCATGTTTTGTGATATTTTGCTTACTCGTATTTCAACACTACTTAGATATTTTGTTTTGATTCTATAACGGGCACCTGCAAAAAGATGCTAAATATTTGCGTTCTTACCACAACCTAAGCAGACCTTTGATACACATTCAGTATTTGAAGAATCTGATTCTGAATATAAGAAAGAATCATCTCCTGAGTCTTCGACGATCACCACTTGATCCATCTGCCACTTCTAGTCCCATATTTTTACATTTTTTGATCCAATTTAATAGAAAACCGTCCAGATATATTTTAAAAAGTGTAGAAGATCTACAAAATCCTTTTCTAAACCCATAATTTATAAAAATATGGTTTTACGTGGGTATGGACTTGTACAAAAAAATTAATAATGATTATTTAATACAATTCATAACTCTAAAACTGTTTATTTTCTACAAAGTATTCATTAAAATATAATTTGCAAGAAATATTAAAGGAAAATGCTTCAAATGTTCACAATATAATTGGTGGTCATTCTAAAATCTCCGAGTATTATTACAGAATTTTATTTTCTAGCACAATTTACTATTTTTATTAAAAATTTAATTAACCAGCAAACGTATACTCTGCAAGCATATATTCGTAATGATGGATGACGTGAACTTTTTAATTAAAGTACAACGAAAAGATTCATCAACTGCAATTTGAAATTCATTATCGCCTTATTCACGGGAGAAAAATAAATTTTACAAGATAATAATAAAATGCTTGTGATCATAAATACTTCATAAGGTAAAAGCTTTCGCGTGTTAGCGTCAGTACAGACACATATTGTAAAACAGTATGGCACACACGGTATCGTCAAGTCATGTCTTTATATCAAAATGAACCATACGGATATACGTGCATACTTACTCGGCAGCTAAACTATGAAATGATGGATTCATTAGAGCTAACACCAGCTGAGACACGTATTTAATATGTTGTGTCACTTGCCATTTTCTGTGTATTTACAGAACTGTGACAATCGTGATTAGAGAGTCAACGTTTTGTATTTTAATTTCGTCCTGAGTTGTAAACTCGAGTAATTCTTTTTAAACGGCGAAGATAAGTTGACTCCACCCTTTAAAGCACAATAGTATATTACATAACAAGAGCTAAGAAGCATATTACGTAATAGCTTTACGTGTTATGTAGCTTACTTTTTCTACGATCACATAATACCTACGATTATAACGGCTTTTTGGATAAAATATACAGGAAATTACGTTGTCTTGTCGATTTTGACGTAAGCCTACTTATATAAATATAATTGTTGAAACACGAAAATACTCTAATTAAGCGTTAATGGGTAGTTCACACGGTGACTTTTAAAGTCGCGACTTTAAAAGTCACCGTGTGAACTAAAAAGTCGCGACTTTTTAAAGTCGCGACTTCGATTTGACAGTTCGGCATTTGACGTAAGCCTACCATATTTTATATTTTGACATAACAGACAAATAAGTTAGGTTAACCTAACCTAATATACATTTGTTTGTCATCGATTTCCAATTTATCATGTCCCCAATAGATGTTCCAACGATTTTAGAATATTATCAACAAATAGCAACTTCAAAATAATTAGTTGCTCTACTACACTCGATGCTGCAATCACAAGAGCGGCCATTTTTATTTTAAAGTCGCGACTTTTAATTTGGGTCGTTCACACGGTGACTTTTAAAGTCACGACTTTTAAAGTCGCGACTTTAAAAGTCACCGTGTGAACTACCCATAAATCTTAGGGCATACTTCAGATTTTTACTTCACATCTCGGGGTCAACTTCACGGAACAGCAGATAAGTAAAACTTCTTGTCTTCGTTGACGTGGCAAATTAGATTTTGCAAATGTAATTTAATTATGTCGATATATCCACAAACACAAAGTACGAGCAAGAAGTTAATTTAATTTAATTTTCATTGCGCTCTCTCAGCTTCGACACAATATAGGCTACTTTAACAGCCACCGTGGTGTACAAAAGTTTACAAAGTAAATTTATATTAAGTATCGAAATGAAAATTTGTTTTCACATCTTCCTACTTGCAGGATATTTTTAGTTGTTTATTGAATTTCGGAACTACAAAATTTTGATACAACGGTTTGAAAAATAATTATCAGTAGTAATAAAACAAGTGCATTGAAAATTATCGATAATTTTTGGTAAATATGCCCGAATGCAAGTTGAGCTGAAAAAAACACGAGTGCACGAAATGCACGAGTGATTTTTTTGATTCAACTTGCATGAGTGAATATTTGTCAAAAATGTTAGATTATTTGCAATGCACGAGTTATATTTTGTCAGAAAACGCAGATTTGACAGGAGGATCAACATCTGACAGGGTAATGTACAATTATTACCGTGTAATAATGCTCCTATTGGTAGTCTCTAGAAGATTTAAGATTAGTGATGCGATGAAAACGCAAATTTGACAGGTAAAGGAAATTTTCATTGTTAAATTTAATGCTGTTTCCGAAATTTATTTTTATGCTTACAGTTCTGTATTTACAAGCATTGATGAATTGATTCCCTTGATATTATTATTTATACATACAAACTTTTTAACCGAAAATCAATGAAATTTATTATACAATCAACAAAGCGTATTAATTCAATTGGAAACCATAAATGACCTTAATACTTCTGCAGAATTACCTGTAAAACATATTTCGAATAGCATAAAATTCAATAATTCATTTTAGTTGCAATGATGTCATATACATTTCGTTCGAATGGCCTGTATAGAAAACGAAATAAATAAACAATATTGCAACACAAACAGAAGTTTAATTATATTCTTGATATTTCACTACTAAATTGTGTCATAACTGCATGTTTGAAATAGCCAATATATGATTGATAGTTGAAAATCTTTTAGTATCAATATTGATTTATTAAACTATCAAGTGTGATATACAATGTTTTAAAACGTCTAGAGCAACAAAGAAAGTAAGTCAGTTGATGGAAACTTATTTGCAGAAAAAATTACAGAAATATTTTGACTTCACCAAACAAACTATGAAAGCAACCTAAAACGTAATATCATCCAAACAAATTGCCATTTCCAGATAAAGGATATCACATGAAAGTCATTCCTTAGGTTAATTTTATTGCATAACTCAAACACTGCCAACATTGACAATGCGACTACAGTCCATAAAATAAGATTATGAGATGGTACAGTATAGCGCATTAGCTGCAGCAGTAGTGTCTTGCTCGTTAAATAAGTTAAGTTAGAGTAGTAAAAATAGTTCTCATGGGTGATATGATGACGTCTGGTTCTGAAATAAGAACTACAAACCTCCATAGTAATAAACAGATAATGCTTCATGATTATAAACTAATTTTATGATAGGATTCGTCCAAGTTTGTAAAAAATATTAGCGATTTCGGGAAACTTTACCACACCAGAAGATTGGTAACTAAATTTTTTAACGCAATCTTTTAATAATAATAATAATAGTTTAGTTTACTACTCAACAGATCAGATCAGATCCAGTTACAGAGTAATACATGTATACATATATAGGTAAAAGACATATAATAACATTCAATACTAAACAAGACAAAATAAGTAAGGTATATATACAGCAGGACAAGAAACAAACAGAACAAATTAAATTCGTTTGTTATAAACAACAAATTAAACTCACTAGGTATTCATTATATCAACTAAAATGAAATGCAGAATAAGGCCAAATAGTAAAACTACTCAATTAAAAAACACTAAAAAAAAAGTGCGTGTCAACCATGTCATAATTAATCGTAATCATATTTCCACAAACCGCTACCTCCACCATATGCAACGCTGGTCTTAACCTTAACGACAGTTGACGCTCAGGGGGTAACTTAAAAAATGTAAAAATACAGAATAATATTTAGGAATTAAGCTATTCTTCTCTTCGATTTTTATAAGGGTATTATGTCTAAACCTCGTAGTTGTTGAGATATTCAATACTTTTCACAAAAGTAGTCATTTAATTGCATTTAAATTACCTAAGAAATTTTGCTTTTTTGAGTTAATTTTTTAAGTTTCTTACAAACAAATTATTGGATCGTCTCCCAAATCAGTTTTTCGTTGTAGATAAACATGTTAAACATGTCCTGAAAATTTCAAGTTAATATCTTAAGCAGTTAAAAAAGTATTCGCGAATATGTGTTTTAAAACGATATAAAAACTGAGAAATTTTTCTTTTTTGAGTTAATTTTTGAAGTTTCTTGCAAACAAAATATTGGATCGTTTTCTAAATCAGTTTTTCGTTGTAGATAAGCATGATAAACATGTCCTGAAAATTTCAAGTTAATATCTTAAGCAGTTAAAAAATTATTCGCGAATATGTGTTTTAAAATGATATACCTATTGAAAAATTTTGCTTTTATGAGATAATTTTTGAAGTTTCTTACAAACAAAATATTGGATCGTTTCCCAAATCAGTTTTTCGTTGTAGATAAGCATGATAAGCATGTCCTGAAAATTTCAAGTAAATATCTAAAGCAGTTAAAAAATTATTCGCGAATATGTGTTTTAAAACGATATAAACATTAAGAAATATTGCTTTTTTGAGTTAATTTTTGAAATTTCTTACAAACAAAATATTGGATCGTTACCCAAATCAGTTTTTTGTTGTAGATAAGCATGATAAACATGTCCTGAAAATTTCAAGTAAATATCTTATGCAGTTAAAAAATTATTCGCGAATATGTGTTTTAAAACGATATAAACATTAAGAAATGTTGCTTTTTTGAGTTAATTTTTGAATTTTTTTACAAACAAAATATTGGATCGTTTCCCAAATCAGTTTTTTGTTGTAGATAAGCATCATAAACATGTCCTAAAAATTTCAAGTCAATATCTTAAACAGTTAAAACATTATTCGCGAATATGTCTTTTAAAACTATATAAAAATTGAGAAATTTTGCTTTTTTAAGTTAATTTTTGAAGTTTCTCACCAACAAAATATTGGATCGTTTCCCAAATCAGTTTTTCGTTGTAGATAAGCATGATAAACATGTCCTGAAAATTTCAAGTAAATATCTTATGCAGTTAAAAAATTATTCGCGAATATGTGTTTTAAAACGATATAAACATTAAGAAATGTTGCTTTTTTGAGTTAATTTTTGAAATTTCTTACAAACAAAATATTGGATCGTTACCCAAATCAGTTTTTTATTGTAGATAAGCATGATAAACTTGTTCTGAAAATTTCAAGTCAATATCTTAAGCAGTTAAAAAAATATTGGCGAATGTGTGTTTTAAAACGATATAAAAATTAAGAAATCTTGCTTTTTTGAGTTAATTTTGAAGTTTCTTGCAAACAAAATATTGGATCGTTTCCCAAATCAGTTTTTCGTTGTAGATAAACATGTTAAACATGTCCTGAAAATTTCAAGTTAATATCTTAAGCAGTTAAAAAAGTATTCGCGAATATGTGTTTTAAAACGATATAAAAACTGAGAAATTTTTCTTTTTTGAGTTAATTTTTGAAGTTTCTTGCAAACAAAATATTGGATCGTTTCCCAAATCAGTTTTTTGTTGTAGATAAGCATCATAAACATGTCCTAAAAATTTCAAGTCAATATCTTAAACAGTTAAAAAATTATTCGCGAATATGTCTTTTAAAACTATATAAAAATTGAGAAATTTTGCTTTTTTAAGTTAATTTTTGAAGTTTCTCACCAACAAAATATTGGATCGTTTCCCAAATCAGTTTTTCGTTGTAGATAAGCATGATAAACATGTCCTGAAAATTTCAAGTCAATATCTTAGGCAGTTAAAAAATTATTCGCGAATATGTGTTTTAAAACGATATAACTATTGAAAAATTTTGCTTTTTTAAGTTAATTTTTGAAGTTTCTTACAAACAAAATATTGGATCGTTTCCCAAATCAGTTTTTCGTTGTAGATAAGCATGATAAACATGTCCTGAAAATTTCAAGTAAATATCTTATGCAGTTAAAAAATTATTCGCGAATATGTGTTTTAAAACGATATAAACATTAAGAAATGTTGCTTTTTTGAGTTAATTTTTGAAATTTCTTACAAACAAAATATTGGATCGTTACCCAAATCAGTTTTTTATTGTAGATAAGCATGATAAACTTGTTCTGAAAATTTCAAGTCAATATCTTAAGCAGTTAAAAAAATATTGGCGAATGTGTGTTTTAAAACGATATAAAAATTAAGAAATCTTGCTTTTTTGAGTTAATTTTGAAGTTTCTTGCAAACAAAATATTGGATCGTTTCCCAAATCAGTTTTTCGTTGTAGATAAGCATGATAAACATGTCCTGAAAATTTCAAGTTAATATCTTAAGCAGTTAAAAAATTATTCGCGAATATGTGTTTTAAAACGATATAAAAATTGAGAAATTTTTCTTTTTTGAGATAATTTTTGAAGTTTCTTGCAAACAAAATATTGGATCGTTTCCCAAATCAGCTTTTCGTTGTAGATAAGCATGATAAACATGTCCTGAAAATTTCAAGTCAATATCTTAAGCAGTTGAAAAATTATTCGCGAATATGTGTTTTAAAACGATATAGGAGTAATAAAATTAATTGTTCTTGTTTAAAAACTACGAAAATTAACAAATGAAACAGCTGAAAATAATTTTAAGACGTAGGGGAAAGTACCCATGAATGGGACAGTCCTTGGATGGGACATTCTTAATAAACTATAGTTAAACACAAATCTTTATGTACGTGCATAGATGGTAAATCGCGTACCTAATGTATGTAATACAATCGTGTTGTATACAACATGAGAACTTCGAAATGTGGTTGAACATTAAGTACGCGATTTACCATCTATGCACGTACATAAAGATTTGTGTTTAACTATAGTTTATTAAGAATTTCCCATCCAAGGACTGTCCCATTCATGGGTACTTTCCCCTATATCTTTTCAAACCAATAGTTTTACGTATTTAAGTTTTTTACTATCTCCTACGGGCGGGGCGCTATGAAAACCCGACGCACTAATGAAGGACCCTGTAGATTAAATTTTTTGTGTGTAATTTTTTACTTTATTTTATATTAAAATTAATTTTGAAAACTTGCGACTAATCATAGTAAGCGGTATTTAAATAAATCGTGTATCGACCCATCATATCCTTGCATACTTACGTAATCTTGAATCATCAGTAGCGTTTTTGCACTAATTTTAATATCTAATATCAATTACCTCATCAATCATCGTTTACTGAAACTAATTTTACTTACAATCTTATCTCATGGTAACCATAATCACGTAATAATTGATTACGAAATCAAACTGCTTACCTTAAATATTAAAACAGTAATTTATCTGGTTTACTTTAGTCAATAGCCAATTTATCGCTGACCCAAATCGCTATCTTTAATAAGGAAATCTATCCATATCAATGTATTATATTAAAAACTGATTGAGCATGTATGTAACTCTCCTTGAAACAAAGAGCTAAGTTTAGAAAAAAATATATTAACACTTTTGCATGTTACAAAATCAATATTTTTTAGCACTGTAATGTTTCATGTGATGACGAATGGCCCTGCGCTTAAAAATTAGTTACAGTTCATCTTTGGTTGTCACCGCATCTATGTTTTCTTTGATCGGTAAAGATTCCCATAATTCTGTGGGCGCCATTTCCATACGGCTCTTGACTGTCATATTAAATGGTCCTTGAAAATGTAAAAAAATGAACACTCCTGTATCATGTACCGGCATCCAATCCGTTACATGTCCTGGATATCTGCAATTTCTACAGTAAGTAACGTAAAGCCATTTTAGCAATTGGATTCTTACCCTTTGTTGGCAAAAGTCGTAAATATATCTATAAATATGTCTTTGACTTTGGTGTCTACTTCATTTAAATCTTTCAGCTTTGGTAATTTATATAAATAGGGCATGTCATCTCCATGACCAACACCTAATGGATAAAGTAACTTAACTTCGTTGAAAACCGTAATCGCATGACTTACCCAAGTCGTCTGGAGTATTCAGAAATATTGACTTCATCTTCATTTCTCCGTCATAGTCAAATAAGTAGAAAAATACAGGAGACTTGCTCACTGACGCCTGCATTCGAGTTGCCTTTTCTATGCCATTCACATATAGTCTATCTCCAATAAGCTGTTTTTAAAAACGACAAAATAAACTTCATTGGGATTTTGTTGCAATCTTTTATTTCGACTGTACAAAAGAACCTTGCTTAATGAAACGAAATAAATTTAAGCGGGCATTAATTTAATTTTATATTAAAAAAGTTTTATGTAACGAGAATTTCTTTAGGAGTAATAAATTACAAGAAAAATTTAGTTAATCGAAAGTTAGGCAAGGAAATGTATTATGATTTTGTGATATTGTTCATTGGATATCTGCTAACTTACTTTTATAACACCAGCATAATTTTCCATAGATGCTTTGGTATCATTAAGATAATATTCTTTTAGCTTCTGGGCTACTTCAAGTTTATCTTCTTCGGCTACTGTATAATTATAATCCAAAAGATGAGGAAGGTGTTTATTCCAATCCTCTCCTAGTTCAGAGAGGAACCAATACATTACTGAAAAATCAAACATCGATCAACAGTTTTAAAGACATAATGCTGCAAAAAAAAATGGTTTCATGAAAATGTGTTTTTTTTATATCGCAATCTTTGATTTTCCTCCAGAAGGCCTACTGAATGTTATACAAATATTATTTTCGTACATTATTTATTCTACTCATGGGATTAGATGGAAAGAAAGTGCTGCTAAGAATAATAAATAAAGCATGGCAGGAAAAAGATATTCCAAAGGTGCCTGTTATATTACCCATATTCAAGAGTGGCGATAGTAAAAAATGAAAAAACTATAGAGCTCATCTCTTCTAAGTGTAGTAGAAAAATTATATCAAAGAATTTTGGAGGAGAGATTAAGGAAACATTTCGAAAGACATTTGGAAGAGGCGCAGTGTGGCTTTAGTCCGGGTAGAAGCACGCAGGATCTAATTTTTACGTTAAGACAGTTAAGTGAAAAAACAATAGAACAGTCAAAGATGATGTACTTGTGCTTCATCGATCTGTCTAAAGCCATCGATAGAGTGCCAAGGGAAAAGATCTGGAAGATATTGAAACAAGGTAGAGTGGGAGAAAGATTATTAAACGCCATCAAGAGTTTATATAAGAGTAGTAGTAATTATGTGCGAACCCATAACAGCAGTTCCCAGGAATTTATAACAACAGTGGGAGTAAGACAAGGAGGCACATTAGGTCCATTGATCTTTACAACTCTTATGGAAAAAATAATTAAAGAATGTAAGCAAAACACAAAAAAAGCCTACTTAAGTTGGATTAAACTAAAACCAACACCCTTAACAGAACTAGCCTTTGCGGATGATGTGGTGCTATTAGCTAAAAGCGAAAAGGACTTGCAATTCAATCTAGACGTATGGGCAGATACATTAAGTAGATATAATATTAATATTAATATAACAAAGACAAAGGCTATGGTTATAGCGGAAAATCATGAACCAGTTACAATTATGACAGACCAAAAAAAGTCAGAGCAGGTAGCGAATTTTAAATATTTAGGAACAATAACTGCAGAGAATGGTAAATTGGAGGAAGATCTGAATAACAGAATAGCGGCAGCGACGAAATTTTACTACGCCACTAATAAACGTTTGATAAGCAGGAAAGAGATATCAAAAGAAACGAAGACGCGAGTTTTCAATGCAGTGTACGTACCAGCGGCGTGCGGTCCATGGATGCGTTGGATGCGGCGCATCCCCTAAAATTCACGTCAAGAATTTTTTTTTTCCGTATCATATTTGAATTTCGTGTAGCTTTATTTCGCTTTGATTTTATTTTTTGTTACGTGATAATTTTATTTATTATATACGATGTTTTGCCTGCTCGAAAATTTGCGTTATATAATCTACATCCAGCGAGCGGCTGACTAAATGTGTGCGATGCACAGCGCTAGCGATTAAAATCCCGACTGAGGGATGCGTTTCTGATTGTGGATTCGAAATTTGCGTTCTTGGCGCATGCGCACTGCGATGCAGTCCTTAGTCTATTGCCCGCATCGTTGCTTTACTTAACAGCTACGGGAAGCGATTACTCTCATGGTTCCTCTGTGTGGGGCAACTGTTATATGGTAGGGCAGCCGCACTCGATTGATATTACCGCACGCTACAAAATAATCATTTCCGTTGTAAATTGATTTTTGTTTACTTTCTTTAAATCAAGCTTCTTCTATTTAAATAAGCTTAACTCTATTTTTAGTGCACTGTTTCGCTACTTAAAATTTTGATTATTATTTAATACGACCCATAATATGGATGAAACTGTGGTTAATAATAATTGCAATTTTTGATTGAAAATTTAAAGTATATGAAAAGAATTTTCCGGATTTTCTATTACAATCACTTCAGCCAACTTATAGAAAATACTTTGATTTTATGAAGTTAAAAAGTCAATTAGTTTACTTGTACTCGACTCCCGACTTTCATTTAAAATCTATAAATTGCATAAAAGAATTAATTGTGAAAGATGAGCTAAAAGATGTTTTGACAGAAGTATTTAAATTAATACAATTAATTTGCACTATACCTTCCACGAGCGCATCGGCTGAACGATCGTTTTCGACAATGAAAAGAATAAAAACATTCACCAGAAGCAGCCAAAATGACGATAGACTGTCTGCTCTCGCTTGAAAAAAAAATTGTTGCTAAATATGAAAAATGAAAAAAGATTGTATGATGTTGCTATAGACGAATTTTGTAAAAAAGATCGTAGAATAAAATTTATTTAAAAAAAATTAAATTGTTTGTTTTTTTGGACAGCATCCCCTGGTTGAAAAGTCACAGCACGCCACTGGTACGTACCCATTCTCACGTACAGTTCAGAAACTTGGACACCAACTCAAAAACAAAAACAAAAAATACAGGTAAAGGAAATATCTGAGAAGAATGGAAGTAACAGATATTAAGAAAAAGATGTAGACGAATTAATTAAGATGGTTTGGACATTTACTACGCATGCCAGAAAGTAGATACGCGAAAATAGGATGGAAAATGCAGATAGAGAGAAACAGAAATTGAGGAAGAATAAAATGGAAAAAAGAAGTGAGGTAGAGACTAGAAGAAAAAGGCGTCAGCTGAAGAGATGTGCCACAATTAGCTAACGATAGGCAGGAGTGGAGAAACATAACACAGAAATAGAAAAGCATACATCGACACTGAAAGGTACAAGAGGAACCGATTAAGAAGAAGCATTCTTTTTAGCCTCGATGGTACTTACAAACTCCAGGCCACGTTCCTTCATCTCTGTTCATGGATGCTAACCAAGGAACGTCATTTATTTTCCCACTTTTTAAAATATTGTACGGTTCGTCAGTTATAAAGGCTCCTTCTAAATCCCTTTCTACAACTGGAGAAAACGGAGCAAAGGGCTGCCCACGAAATCCGTAAAAATGTGTCACTTGTTGGACTACTTGACGACCTGGCCTGGTTCTTAAACAATTAACAAGAACTTCCGTAGTTTCATCGCTACAGCCAACTGATGTTGCGAGCTTCTTGGCCTTTTCCAGGGCGGCTTCTTGTATTGCCCAAGGTACCAAGGCAGAACCACTTTGTGAAGTACCTCGATGGAACAAACCTATAACATCAGAACTATCAAAAGCTATCAATCTTCTGCTTGCTAATTAACCTTTAGATAATGGTGATAGGTAATGGAAATGAGTGCTAACAGCTCCTGCAGATGTTCCTATAATTGTCACCGACCCGGGATTACCACCAAAACTGCCAATATTGTTTTTAACCCACTTCAGGACGTGTACTTGATCTTTCAGGCCATTGTTTCCGGGAACGACTTTATCTTGGGTGCTTAAAAAGCCTACAAATTTAAATTTGAAGTGTACTGTACTTAGCAAAGCTCCCTTTTTGTAAGCTTACCCAAAATACCCACACGGTAATTTGCACTGACTACTATCACGTCTTTATCCATGAAATATTCTGGGCCTATGTTACTGTGACCGACCATAAAAGCGCCTCCATGAAAATGCACCATCACGTCTAATTTATTTGTCGCATCTAACGAATCTTTGGGGACGTATACGTTAAGGTAAAGACAATCCTCGTCGCCTATAAAATTCAGTCAGTTTCAAAAAATTGTTTTACACATACTGAAAGAAGCAAACGTTTTTGGAAAATCCAAAGTACTCAATACTTTAAAACTCTGTGTTGTAAATTTATGGTTTTTGTACCTATAACTTTCTGTCCAAGATCAAACTGCATACACGTGTGAAACATGTTGGCATCCCATGTTCCTTGCCAAGGTTCAACATCTTGGGGTTTCTGAAAGTCGTTTAATTTAGTCATGCTTTTCATTGAAGTTTTTGCTCTTACCTCAAACCGTAAGTCACCGACTGGTGGTTTAGCGTATGGAATTCCTTCAAAAGCCACAAAACTTCTTCCTGCACTGGAGGTCTTATACGTACCTCTAAGCAGACCTAGTGGAGTTTTAACTACCGGTAAATCATCTGCCCATGAAAGTGCTGAAAATATTGCTAACTACTATAAAATTACATAAAATGAACGCCTTTTTTCTATGTATCAATTACATTATTAGAAATCTATAAATAAATAATCATTAGGAATTTCTTACCTATTCCAATGCTTATAACAAAAATTGAAACCCGGAACATTTTCTCACACATATTTTCCTTCATTTTGTACCACGTGTATGTGAGTTTTTGGCTGCACGTAGTACTATTTTAGTTTAATCTTAAAAATAACGAAAGTCGAGTGTTTTCCAAAGATTAATCACTTTTATCTCAACCTGATTATTCGCCCGTTAAACGAAAAAAATATTCACATAAACATTTTTTTAGATATGGTATAAATTTCAAGCAAGTAATTTAAAAATACAAAATCATATTAATAAGTTGCACGTCTTAAAGTTCGAGATATCTAAAGACAATTTTTTTAAATACATAAAATATGAACGGTATTCACAATTTTGTCTTCTGTAAAATAATTTGAGGCTGAATTATTATTATTTAAATTAATAAGCCCAATGTTTTATGTGTATGGATTATATTATTGCAGCTGTGATTTTATCATTGCAATTGTTATTTTTTAATTTTAATAAAATGATGTTGCAAACACAGTAGATATATTGCTGACTTTAATTTTATCGCGAGTTTTTCAATTTGTCAATAGGTAAACAAGTCTATTATCGCTGTTTACATAGGCTTATAGAGCATATGATTGATTTTGGAACAAATGTGAAGCGCCTTATTGACAATCTAAATCATTTGTATCACAATCTGTTTAAATATTTGATATCTTTTTATTTATACAACGCTGGGATATAAACTGTAGTAGAATAGAATGAAGTATGTATCACTTAAAGTTACATAAAAGTTGTGAAGGGCAGACCGGGGATGAAAGTAACACCGGTAGGTTGTAACAGTGCCTATAGTTTCTTTAATTTTTGTTATACAGGGTGAGTCATTAGTGGCGGATCGGTCGATTATCGCTAAACGGTTTGAGATATAAAGTTGATTCAAACGGTATTCCATACAGTTTTTTCTTCCGAACACGATAAAAATATTTTGAAATATACAGGGTGAGTCACCTCTCTGGAACCAATAGCAACTTTTATATTTCAAATACAACACCCCATTTTTTATTTAATATTCTTGACCGCCTTCATTTTAGCTTTACATCGATATAAAATAGTACAGGTTTTTATGCGGCCTTGTCACTAAAAAAAAATAATTTTCAAAATTTTTCAAGGTTTTAAGTCTTTATTTAAAAAATTCTCCTGAAGTCATTTTTCGAAGCACAGAGTTGTAATTTGGTAAGGACATGCAGAAAACATTGCTCTATTAGCTCGATACGAAAAAGTTTGAATCACGCATACAGGGTGTTCATAAATAGATGGCAACTTTCCTGATTTTCAAAAGCTCGTAATTCAATTTTTTCAAATGCAAACCCCTGTATTTTCTTATGTCATCGAATTCGTCTTTAAGAGAGCTTCATTTTTTGTTAAGTATGTCCTATACCCAAAACTCATACTTTTCGAGATTTTCGACATTTTTTCTTCTATCATTATTAAAGCAAATAGGATGCCGTGGAAAAAAAAACTGACTGTTCACTTCACTAACCTTATCATTTATTTCTTGAACTATAGCATTTCCACAATTAATTTCACTTCACAAGAGCAAATTTGACATGGTTTATTCACCGTTTCGTGTATTTAATTACTAATTGTAGGTAGATACTTAGTCTTGTGGACTCACTTATAAGCAATAAATAAATTGGCAACCTAATCAATTTTATTATTGTTATGAACTTTACTAGTGTTTCTAAACCTTAAAGGAAGCGCGAAGAATAATGGAAAATGAAAGACAAATTATTTGTTAAAACCACAAAAAAAAACATTAAATAAATTCTGTAAATAAAATAATAGAACATAAAAAAATCATTGCTATACGAAATTGAATACACTAGTTAGCCTATAAGTGCATATTAATCAAAATGTGCGTAAATCCTTGCCGCCAGCAAAGGATTTCTTTCGCCTTCTCTCAAGCAATAAACCATATCAATTTGCTCTTGTAAAGTGAAATTAATTGTGGAAATGCTATAATTCAAGAAATAAATGACAACTTTTTGGCGTTAGTGAAGTGAACAGTCAGCTTTTTCGATTTCCACGGCATCCTATTTGCTTTAATAACGATTAGAAAAAACAAATGTCGAATATCTCGAAAAGTATGAGTTTTGGGTATAGGACATACTTAACAAAAAATGAAGCTCTCTTAAAGACGAATTCGATGACATAAGAAAATACAGGGGTTTGCATTTGAAAAAATTGAATTACGAGCTTTTGAAAATCAGGAAAGTTGCCACCTATTTATGAACCCTGTATGCGTGATTCAAACTTTTTCGTATCGAGCTAATAGATCAATGTTTTCTGCATGTCCTTACCAAATTACAACTCTGTGCTTCGAAAAATGACTTCAGGAGAATTTTCTTAATAAAGACTTAAGACCTTGAAAAATTTTGAAAATTATTTTTTTTTAGTGACAAGGCCGCATAAAAACCTGTACTATTTTATATCGATGTAAAGCTAAAATGAAGGCGGTCAAGAATATTAAATAAAAAATGGGGTGTTGTATTTGAAATAAAAAAGTTGCTATTCGTTCCAGAGAGGTGACTCACCCTGTATATTTCAAAATATTTTTATCGTGTTCGGAAGAAAAAACTGTATGGAATACCGTTTGAATCAACTTTATATCTCAAACCGTTTAGCCACAATCGACCGATCCGCCACTAATGACTCACCCTGTATGTTGCCCTAAGCGCTTGAGCAATGTTCATTTACATCCGCCTCCCTACCTACATTGCTAGTTTTCATCTGTCAAAGTTTAAGTTTTTGCCAGCCAGAGTCACTATTTTCCGCCTAAAAGTTAATGCGTTGTGTCTCCGGTCGAGTGACTAGGCGATCTCTAAAAGAGGAAGAAAAACGTACCTAGATTATTATGTTCCAAATTTTATTGGCTGTTGGTGGATGCAATACAATTTGACGTTGGAATCGTGGTTAATTGTGGATTCCCTCCAATTTGTCTTGTGTACACTTGGGGTCAAAAGTAACAGTGTTACAACCAACCCCAATCAATCAAATCAAATTATTAAGGCTCAAACAAAAGCCTGTCGTTTAAAAATGTTAAACGAAAACCACTTTATCAAAAGAAGCGACAAATTTGCAACATGCAATTACTAAACTTTTTCTATACGAATAAAAAAATCAATAACATGAGCGTTTTGGTACATTTGTTATTCAAAATCAATTCATCAATTCTAAAAGGACGGAACAAAAGTCTTCATTTAATAAACGTGCCCCATTTTCATAGGACTGCATACATTTTGTTCTTTTGTGTCTGCAGTAAATTCGAATATCGTATCATCAGTCTTAGACAACGTAAAAAGTGACATGAATCAGAACGCTTTTAGTAAAAAAGACAACTTTAAAAAAGGAAAAGCTACTGGTAACCATAAAATTGACTTTCAATTATTATTCTTTCAGTAATGCATGTGCAAGAGTTTTTTTTTACTGTCTAGAAACTAAACGTCAAATAAGAAAATGTTGTTCGAATTCAGTTTCAGTTTGAAAATGGTTTATAGTTGAATTTCGCGCAGACATGCATGCATATATGTTTCAAATCGATCTTAGTTACTTTGTATGATAAACAGAAAGTTTACCTCAAAGCGCAATTTGCTTAGTGGTGGTTAGTATGTTGGGCTCCTTCAAAGACTGAAATTTTGTGACCAACTCTTTGAAGGAACCGCTAACAGTATCTAATGGAGTATTTACAATAAGTACTTCCTTTACCTAACACAAACATGTTCATATTCTTTATAAAAGTTGAGGCTTAACTTAATTAATTATTTATTTTAAAAAAAAGATAAACCTTGCAATGCATTTTAGGTACTTCTTTATTTATATTTATTAGGTGTAACTTGTAACAAACATATTAAAGACAGTTTTTGTATTACACTATTATTGAGACTGATTCAAATTCGATGGCGATCATTGGGTACTTGTTTATTATTAGTGGTAGATCATTGATTTCAGATTACTAACGTTAGTCAATCTATAATCTTTTTTTTAAATTGAAAATCAGGATAAAATTTTGTGGCTTTCTAATAAGAGAAAATTTAAAAGTGAAACCAATAAGAATTAAAATAGAAGAAGGAATGCTACGATGGTTCGGTCATGTAAAACGTATGAACAACACAAGGTTAACAAGAAAAGGGTTTGAACCGACTTCCACCAAAAAGAAAACGCGAGGCAGACCAAGAAAAAGGTGACAGGATGGGGTAAAACAAACTCTGAACAGAAGAGGAATGAAGTGGGAGAATGCAGGGAATAAGATTCAAAACAGAAGATAATGGAGGAAGATATGGAAGACTTCAACAAATGAAAACTCAATTCCACCCAATGCGTTACACCCGTGAGCGTAGATAGGCGACATGAATTAAGTAAATAAGTAAGTAACAATAAACAAGATTACAATCATCACCTTCGAATATGAATTAACTAAAGAAGGTTATTTACAATTCCTCTTTCAACGAGCTGTAGTTATGGTTTTCGCTTAAAGGAAGATGATCCCATAGCTTGGTTGGTGCAAATTCTCTAGTTGTTTCCATTTTGATATCATTTGGTCCGTTAACTCTTAAATAACTGAAATCATCAGTAGTTCTTACAGGGTCCCACTGGACTCCAACATTAGGATTACTGAAAGTTAATCCACAGTTATTGTTAGCTTCAGTATTATTAAAAAATACGTACCCTGTAGCCGCGAAAGATGTATATAGATTAACAAAAAAATCTTTAACTGACTCGTCGCTTTCGGTGAGTTTGTGTTTAAAAGTTGGCCAACGTAATAAATACAGGACATCATCACCGTGGCCTACACCTGTAAAGTCCATTTTAATTAAAGAAATGCAGTTTAAATTGTATATATTTACCAAGAGATTCGTTGAGTCTAGTTAATAAAACGTGCAAGGAAGTTTGTCCCTGGTAATTAAACAAATAAAAATGAACGGGTGATTTGCTTGCAGCGGCATGCATTCTTGCGGCTTTTTCGATTCCATAATTGAAGTGACGATCACCACACAGCTAAAACAATAAGTAACACTGCAGTATGTTGTAGGGATGTACCAATTCGTGTCCGGAACATTCTTCGCCGACAATTCTTCGCCCACAATTCTTCGCCCACAATTCTTCGCCTCCACAATTCTTCGCCCACAATTCTTCGCCTCCACAATTCTTTGCCCCTTTTTTTCGCCTACACAATTCTTCGCCGCCACAATTCTTCGCCGCCACAATTCTTCGCCGTCACAATTTTTCGCCGTATACAAGCATATCACAAATCTTATTTGTAAATGTGATTGTTTTTATTTATAACGTTATTTTTACAGATTATTTTACATTAAAGTTGTTTCTTGTATATTAATACTTCTTCTTTTATTATTATGTTTAAAAATTGCTACATAAATAGCGTATGTTGTGATTTTTAATCTTTATGTTATTATAGTATGAATAAAAACTCAATTAACCTAACCTAACATAACCTATCCTGATCTCACCTAACCTAATGTAAAATGATCTTTAAAAATTACGTTATAAATAAAAACAATTACATTTACCAACAAAATTTGTGATATGCTTGTATGCGGCGAAAAATTGTGGCGGCGAAGAATTGTGGGCGAAGAATTGTGGAGGCGAAAAATTGTCGGCGAAGAATTGTGGAGGCGAAGAATTGTGAGCGAAGAATTGTGGGCGAAGAATACTATCGTATTGAAAGATTTACTTCGTGTTTATTTATGAAACTGATTGTAAATAACGTAAATCATTTAAAAAAATATATACTTTGGTTGATATTTCTATTTACTTACCTTCATCATGGGGGCAAGATTATCGCGAGATAAGTTCTGTTCTTGGAAATAATAGTCCTTAAGTTTTGTTGATATTTTTTTATACTGCGATGCAAGAGCAGTATAATTATAATCCAAAAAGTAAGGCATTAATTCATCCCAGTGATCATTGATATAATCAAGTTTATTCAAGAACCCTAAAACAGATGTGTTAGCAACCGTAAGAGTAAAATAATTTACAATTATTTAAAATAGTTAAATTATCAAGCAGTTATCATCTAATATTTTAAAACATTGAACGTAGCTTTTTTCTTACCACAAGGTTTGTTCCAGCAGTACATTTTGTACTAGTTCATGAGCTGGTTTATGCGTCAACTTTGGACTAAGAAATATATATAATCCACCTTAGCCACCTTAACGACATGCCTAACTGTAAAAGATATTTGTGTCTGTTGTGTTAATAGAAATTGAGGCAGCGTTTGTCTAGTAGCAACTTAGCCCTGCTGGAACAAACCTATAAATTACCTCCTATAGGATACGTTCCTTCATCCTTTGCCATCGAAACAATCCAAGGTACGTCTGTCACAATTTTTTTATCTTTTAATGCATCATAGGGATTCTGACTCATGAAAGCTCCATCTAAGTTGGGTTCTATCACTGGCCCAAAAGGAGCGAATGGTTGATCGCCATATCCATAGAATAATTTTACATTTCCTACTATTTTAGAAGCGGGCAGTTCTCTCAAACACTTCACAATTTCGGCACTTTCGAGACCAGCGCAGCCCAAGGACAGGGCTAATTTTTTTGCTTTTATTAACGGCGCGTCTTGTAATGCCCAGGGTACTAAA
This sequence comes from Elmis aenea, assembly GCA_947652605.1. NCBI lineage: Eukaryota > Metazoa > Arthropoda > Insecta > Coleoptera > Elmidae > Elmis > Elmis aenea. Next base: position 4,775,592 of record OX393576.1, on the reverse strand, counting down.
CCCGTCCCACTTTGAGAGGCAGCACGGTGAAATAATCCTAAAACACACGTAAAGTTTAGTAAGTGCAATAAACACATTTCAGATTTCAACAAATTAGTTGATTTTTTAGGCCATAACAATAAAAACAATCAAAACCGAGAATTTATTTTTATAATAATCTACTTTTAAATTTTTTCTATGAGTTTATCGATTTCTAGCAGCTAGCAAACGTTATCATCACCTTAAATTAACTCGCCTATTCAACGAACCTTTAGACAATTCGGAAAGCAAATGGAAATGTACGCTAGAACCTCCCGCCGACAATCCTGTAATTGTTACCGAATCAGGATTTCCTCCAAAACCCTTTACATTATATTTAATCCACTCTAAAGTCTTAGTTTGATCTTTTAATCCGTTATTTCCTGGAAGAGCTTCATCTTCTGTGCTTAAAAAACCTTAAAAAACTTTTTTAATTGGCAATTAAAATGTCTGTTACATTTAAATACCCAAGACTCCTAATCGATAGTTAGCGTTAATGAATATAACGTCTCTATCCATTAAATAATCTGGATAGGCGTAAAGTCCCGTGCTGCCCACCATAAAAGCTCCACCATGTATGTGCACAAGTACATCTAAATTTTGTGTTTCGTTTGGAGTTTTATTTGGCACATATACGTTTAAATAAAGACAATCTTCATCACCTAGAAAAACAGATAAATTGGTCTTAATTTTATAGTTTATACACGGTGTTTCATGAGTATTGCAAAAAAATGGGGAAAATTAAGGGGGTCTTTTATATAAAATTTTTTCCTTAGACGTCTCCTTTCGGAGTTACACCCCCCTAAAGGGGAGCGGTAAAATTAGGTTTTTATTTTATTGATCCAATTTAGATATATGTATTACACTTAACAAAAGGTTTTCCATAGTAATATTTTCAATCATCTCCCACCTTTACAGGGGCTGAAAAGTGCGACCCCTGTTGATTTTGTTATCAGAACTTTTTGGTGGGTTAAAATTTTGCAATTTATAATTTTTTGTTTAAAAGCTTGATTTATTTAGAAACTTTTTTTATTCTTTAGTTTTTCTTGTAAAACCTACAGTTTTTGAATAAAAGATTAAATAAGTAAATATGAACCATCAAATATTCTAATACAAAACGATTCGTTTTGGTGGTTGCCATGGTTCGTTTATGTTCATATTGGGTAGAATTGACGGGCGTTATATCGTTGTCACTGCGTAAAAGCCAAAATGAACTACATCCGTCAATTCTACCCAATATTAACATAAACAAACTATGGTAACCACAAAATGATTCGTTTTATATTGAGATATTTGATGGTTCATGTTTACTTAATTAATTTTTAACAAAAATTGTAGGTTTTGCGAGAGCAACTAAAGAATAAAATAAGTTTCTAAATAAATCTAGCTTACAAAAGAAATACTTTTAATTGCAAAATTTCAACCCACCCAAAAATTCTGTTAAAAAAACCAACAGGGGTCGCATTTTTAAGCTTCGTGTGAAGGTGGGAGATGCTTAAAAATATTACTATGGGAAACCTTTTAATAAGTATAAAACATCTACCAAATATCATTCTCCTACATTTATCCAAATTTGAGAAATAAAATAAAAACCTAATTTTATCGCTCCCCTTTAGGGGGGGGGTGTAACTCCGAAAGGAGACGTCTAAGGGAAAAAATGTATATGAAAGATCCCCCTTAATTTTCGATAAGGAATCACCTCCCAAATTTTTTTGCAATACTTAAGAAACACCCTGTATATTGCATAATATAATTAAATTTACGGCAAAAAATGTTGTGTGTACATACTATTCTTTATCAGTCCGTATAATCGAGAGTATGCTTAATAAAATACCTATTAACTCGAATCCTTCGGGTGATTTTCCTAGCTGTATACATTCGTATGTTTTCGTTGCGTTCCATATACCATTCCAAGGATGAACGTCTTGTGGTTCCTTGAAAAAAATAATCAAAAGTGTTAATTAACACATAAAACACACTGAAAATCAGGATTAGTAAAAATTTGCCAACAATTAAAACATAGCGTGACGTCTTGCGTTATTCTAAATCGAAAATTTTATAGGGTATACCCTTCAAATCTTTTATGCAAAAAATTTAAATATTTTGCTATGGGCCTAATTGTTTGTAGAAGTATTAAACAACGCTTATGCAATGCTTAACGCGTATTATTTTGTTTAGAAACCGATTAAAGATATTTTTTGTAGCCCTTTAAAGTTTTTAAAAAAATACGACTTGACACCGTTGGACTTTTTTTGGGGCTATTTGATAAGTAAAGTTTGCGTCAACAAACCAGATTTAAAAGAAAATTTTCTTCACCTGTCAAATTTGCGTTTTCAACCAATCAATAATCTTAAATCTTCTAGAGACTACCAATAGGAGTATTATTACACGGTAATAATTTTACATCCCTCTGTCAAATGTTGATCCTCCTGTCAAATTTGCGTTTTCGACCAATAACAAACTCAGATTTCCTTTAAATGACCAATAAATATAATCATACACTGATAATATCCTTTTCGCAATTAACAGATTTTCATGCGTTTATTGGTCGTTTCTAGGAAATCTGACTTTGTGATTGGTCGAAAATATAAATTTGGAGAGGGAATTAAATATTTTGGTTCTTGATTTTTTGACGAATTTCGGCGACCAGTAGCGTTACTTTATTATAGATTAAACTACACCCCTGACGCACCACTCTGACGGTACTTGTAAAATTTGACATAACATACATTTAATTTCACAGGTAGGTTATCTGATAAAATATAACTCGTGCGTTGCAAATAATCTATAATTTTTGTCAAATCTTCACTCATGCAAGTTGAATCATGAAAAATCACTCGTGCACTTCGTGCACTCGTGTTTTTTTCAGCTCAACTTGCATTCGGGCATATTTACCAAAAATTATCGATAATATCCGAGCTGCCATAATGGTGCCTGTACACCTGAGAGTAAAGTACTCTCGAGAGTAGCGTCGCCAAGGATACAGCCAATCGCGAGTTACTCTCAGGGGCTGTATCCTTGGCGACGCTACTCTCGAGAGTACTTTACTCTCAGGTGTACAGGCACCATAAGAGAGATTAATGTCCCAATTATTGAAAATGTCATACAAAATTATGATGTTGGTATCGATGCCCGTCAACATAGCCATGGAAGACATTTAAAAAACATCATTTTTCACGTTTAATTGCAATGGATGGTACTTTCATTAAAAGTAAAGTAATCAGGTATACTCTATATTTTTGTGTTTATATCATAATAAAACATACTAAAACCCCTTTTGGAGAAAACCCTTTAGATGGTAACTGGCTTACCTTAAAACGCAGACTTCCTACAGGTGGTTGGGCAAAAGGGATGCCCTCAAATGCTGAATATGTACGTCCACCATATGATTGTTTATAAACCCCTCTCACGGTACCCAATGGTGTGGTTACTATGGGTCCATTTTCACCATAGCAGTTTATAAAATCTACCAACATGATACACAAAAGAAAATTAAAAGAAAAGCCTCGACGAATTTACAATTTATAAAGAATTGTCTTGTTACATTAGTGTAAACAGAATTTATCATTATTAAAAACAAATGCAGGTGCTAATCAAAGAAAAATACGTGTGTAACTTTCGTAATAAAAGTGGCTACAAAAACAAGTTAAGCAAAAATGATAATGATAAATAATTTAACGATGTTAAATAATGTTTTTCTTACCGCTTAAGAGTATTGTTAAAAATAATCCTATTAAGATCATTTCTTATATCGTACTCAATTATATCGTACGAGATAGTTTTTGTAAAATAATTATTAAATCTAGGTTGTTATTACGAAGTGGCACAAAACCTTGTAATATGAAAGCAGTAGTATCGTGACAGCCCAAGATCGGACAAGGCCTAGGACAGCAATAATTATAAAGACATCTATCTATATATATAAAAATGAATGTATGTATGCATGTTTGTCCTTTATGCATTCCTATACCACTCATCCGATCCTGACCAAATTTGGCACAGACAATCTATAGGACCATGGAAAGAACATAGGCTATATGAGAATTCCCAGAAGTTCCAAAAATTCCCAAAAGAACCAAAATTCCCAAAAGATCAAAAATTCTCAAAAGGTCAAAAACGTCCACCGGGCGCGAGCGCGAAGCGCGAGTAGTCTGTGATTGATAAAAAAAATCACCGAGCGAAGCCGGGTCACGACGCTAGTATAGTTATATAAAAATGAATGTATGTTTTTATGTATGTTTGTATGTTTGTATGTCCTTTATGCATTCCTATACCATTCATCCGATGCTGACCAAATTTGGCACAGACAATCTATAGGACCATGGGAAGAAGATAGGCTATATAAGAATTCCCAAAAAAATCGTCCGGAAAAGATATTGAGGAAAACGTGCCAAAATCTTACACGCAACATTTAAATCGGGTCGTCTGGAGCGAGAATTTCGTCAAAATTTGACAATTTGACAATTTGACGTAACGTTTAAACGCTCGAACCTTCTCCGATTCGACCTTTTCGCACATGTGTCGTACCAATTCGGAATCTTCTCGCCCTCCCCGACAAGTACGTACCAAACAATCCCACTTTCGAGTTAAATTCGGACCACGAACGAGAAAAAACGTAGGCGCGCGCACGCACTACATGCTAACGAACGTCGAAAGCCTTTTTCAAAGAGCAATTAAAAGTAATCGGGGGCGTCTAAAAATCGCGAACTTCTTTGAAGGGTCGTATAAAGGATCAAATTTTAATATTTGCACGCTCAGGACCTCGGAAAAAATCGCTTGCAAACGTTATTAATTAAAACGTGAAAAAATGTTCGTACTTACATGATGAAAACGTCGTCGCACGCACGCACTGTCAAACTTTGACAGAATAATAGAAGCGCTCAGACCATTCTGGACCATTCTCCAAATTAAGCTTTATGTACCCTAATTGGTCCTGACTTTATACGGAAGAGTATTTTTTTGGCTTTTTAAAAATATATAGTTTACTAGCTGATTTACCCGGCGTTGCACGGGTGATTACAATAATTCTCTTTTATCCATCACAGACTACTCGCGCTCGGCGGACGTTCCCACACGTTCCCGGCCGTTCCCGGTCGTTCCCGGCTGTTCCCGACCGTTTTTATCCTAGGTTATTTCGGATTTTTTCGTTACTGGTTTTATCGATCAGTCTACATCCCTCTATTCTTCTCAAAAATCTCATTTCCTGTACCTGTATTCTTTGTTTTTGTTTTTGAGTTAGTGTCCAAGTTTCTGAACTTGCTATGTTAAGCATCGAAAAGGTAATTGCCAAACATTTTAATTTTTCTGAAATAATTATTGAAATAGCAAAAACAAAATCGCGTATTTAAATAAAGACATATCACGCAATATGCGTTGATTTCGAATCCCTGTATTTTTACTTATAAAAAATATTTTAGGGCCCCAAAAAGTTTCTAGCACCCGAGCCCCATTATAAAAAGGGCCTTGGGTTTAATTGGCTTTTTTGTTATTAAAAACGTTAGTAGTATTTATTTTGAAACTTGTAGTTTATTATTTTTTCTTTAGAATTAATAACACATTTGCACCAGCGGCGTGCGGTCCATGGATGCGTTGGATGCGGCGCATCCCCTAAAATTCACGTCAAGAATTTTTTTTTTCCGTATCATATTTGAATTTCGTGTAGCTTTATTTCGCTTTGATTTTATTTTTTGTTACGTGGTAATTTTATTTATTATATACGATGTTTTGCCTGCCCGAAAATTTGCGTTATATAATCTACATCCAGCGAGCGGCTGACGATATGTGTGAGATACACAGCGCTACCGATTGTGAGCCCGACTGAGGGATGCGTTTCTGATTGTGGATTCGAAATTTGCGTTCTTGGCGCATGCGCACTGCGATGCAGTCCATAGTCTATTGCCCGCATCGTTGCTTTACTTAACAGTTACGGGAAGCGGTTACTCTCATGGTTCCTCTGCAAGAATTATAAGTGTGGGGGCAACTGTTATATGGTAGGGCAGCCGCACTCGATTGATATTACCGCACGCTACAAAATAATCATTTCCGTTGTAAATTGATTTTTGTTTACTTTCTTTAAATCAAGCTTCTTCTATTTAAATAAGCTTAACTCTATTTTTAGTGCACTGTTTCGCTACTTAGAATTTTGATTATTATTTAATACGACCCATAATATGGATGAAACTGTGTAGTTAATAATAATTGCAATTTTTGATTGAAAATTTAAAGAATATGAAAAGAATTTTCCGGATTTTCTATTACAATCACTTCAGCCAACTTGTGGAAAATACTTTGATTTTATGAAGTTAAAAAGTCAATTAGTTTACGTGTACTCGATTCCCGACTTTCATTTAAAATCTATAAATTGCATAAAAGAATTAATTGTGAAAGATGAGCTAAAAGATGTTTTGACAGAAGTATTTAAATTAATACAATTAATTTGCACTATACCTTCCACGAGCGCATCGGTTGAACGATCGTTTTCGACAATAAAAAGAATTAAAACATTCACCAGAAGCAGCCAAAATGACGATAGACTATCTGCTCTCGCTTTAATATCAATTGAAAAAAAATTATTGCTAAATATGAAAAATAAAAAAATATTGTATGATGTTGCTATAGACGAATTTTGTAAAAAAGATCGTAGAATAAAATTAATTTTTAAAAAAATAAATTGTTCGTTTTTTTGGACAGCATCCCCAGGTTGAAAAGTCACCGCACGCCACTGATTTGCACATTATTGCAGATGATGTCAGTATGGGACGTAACTTGACAAACTTTGACAAAATTATTACATGAATGACACAAGCTAAGACCGCAGTTTTTCATTCCATGACCATCTTGGACCAAGAGAATTTTTGGTATCACCGATTCCCTGTGGTATTTTTCATATTTTGAGCAATTTTGAACAGTACTTTTTTTAAGACAAAAAAATTATGAAAGGTTAAAAGCTCCTTAAAAATAAATCCTTCAAAGAATTTTATTTTCATTGTAATGTCTGTTCTCTATTGCACGAAAGTATAAAATTTACAGCATTATGCTTTTCAAAACGTCCAAAAGCTCTTGCGGAAACACAATCACTTGATTACGCATTAATGAAACCTTTCAGTAAAAATCGTGTTACAACGCCCGTGGTATTGCGACCACGTCTCGGCTGTTATTTTTAAAGTGGAACTCATAACCAGTAATAAGGGCGAAGTCTTTTGAGGATTGCACAGCTAGTTTAGAGTTAAGCATTGTCACCTACGAAACTTAATCGAAACTTCGAGGTGTGATTTAAGAGAACTGCCGCGCCGATAGATAACTGGCTTGATAACGAGCGCGTAGGGAAATCGAAAGTTACAGGGATGCACCACAAATCTAAAAGCGACTTAACCTTCTAAATCATGATTTATTTGCCTTATCGTCCCCATAAAAATGTTATTTGCGGTATTTATGCTAACAAAACGGGATATCTATGTGACAACAACAAAATTTTAAACTCTTATTCTGGCACCCAAATCAAAAGATTTAGAAGAGCATTATTGGATAAGGGACAACAGTGCATATAGCAATATTATCCTTTTCAGGCCATACACCTACAAACACCTAAAGACAGCATTAATATCTCAAAAGCCATAAAATATAAAGAAATGGTTAAACGACTTTATCAAATTCTTCCAGAAGTCATGGTCAGAAGAAATAATACCGAAAGACTGGGAGATACGGATGATACTGCCTATTTTAAGAAGGAGGACAACAAAGATTGCAATTATTACAGGGGCATAATGCTTCTCAGCACAGCACTAAAATTGTACGAACAAATACTATCATAGAAGCTAACAAAAATATTAGATAATACATTAACAGAATCACAAAGTGGATTTAGAAAAGGTAGGAGTGTTCAGGATCATATATTCACAATTAAACAGATTATAACCAAAACACAACTAAAAAGAAAAAAAGCATGCTTCGCATTTATGATCTACAAAAAGCATTCGATAAAGTGTTTAGACGAAAAGTATGGGAGATCCTTAAGAAAAGAAAGGTAGAATTAAACTAAGAAGAAATATTAGCTGCTTGTATAAGAAGACAATACATTATGTGGTAACGAAAAATACTCAATCAGATTCTTTCAATATAGAAGATGGATTAAGTGATTAACACAAGGAGGAGGAATGAGCCCAATACTGTTTACAATATTTATAGACAATATAATTAAAAAATGCAAACAAAATGTAAAAAGTTTATTCGCAGGACACAAAAATTTACAGAAGGTCGAAATATCAGAATGTGCGTTCGCAGACGATGTAGTCATTATGGCAAAGAATGAAAGGGATACAAAAACTAATATAGAAATTTGGAAAGAAGTATTAGAAGAAAATGAAATGGAAATAAATCACAAGAAAACAAAAGCGATGACGACAAACGAAGAAAACGAGAACATAAACATAGAAATTGAAGGGGAAAAAATTGAAACCTTACAATATTTCGACTACCTAGGAGTAACAATCGCAAATACAGGACAACAAGAGGATAGAAAACGCAATAGGAACCTACTACGCTATTGACAAAACCTTCATCCATAAAAAAAGTCTCAAAAAAGACAAAAAGAATGTAAACCTTACAATATACAGACCGATCTTGACATTTGGGTGCGAGTCATGGACATTAACATCGAGCCAAAAAAGTAAAATCCAAGCGGCTGAAATGAAAGTTTTAAGAAGAGTAAGCATAACAAGAAAAGACAAAATAAGAAACGAACAGATTAGAAATGAATTAGAAGTAGAATCTATCTTGGAATTCATAGAAACTAGACAACTGAGCTGGTGGGGGCATATACAAAGGATGGACACAAGAAGACAGGTAAAGAGAGTGTGGGAAGCAAGAATACAAACAAGGAGGAAAAGAGGAAGACCGAGAGAAACATGGGAAAAGGTGGTAACAAAAACCTTGGAGAAGAAGGGAACATCATGGTGCAAGCGAAAGAATTGGCACAGAACAAAAAACAATGGCGCAAATTCATGTATAAAACATAGACGTTCACATATCCCTACACCTACGGGTAGAAGGGAATTTGATTATAATATACATATATCTTATGGTACACAACAGTAGTCGTTGTTGAGGCATTTTCTTTACCTTTGAACATGCAATCATTTTCCCATTTATTTATTAGTTACTTTATTTTATTTAACTTTTTTAGTAAACTGGGGAATAGGAAGTATTTTCTTTAAAGCTGGATACTCTTAAAAGCTCACGAGAAGAGGGACAAATGAAAAAAAAAAACGGGACTTTTGTTGTTTTGTTAATAAAAATGAACCTATTTTGCGATTTATATTTAAAAAATGTTCCCACAAATTTCCACAATCTCGAATAAAACTGATTTACGTAATGTCCATTCCTTTACTTACTGTTCCAAATTTCTGACACTAATTGGCCCTCAGTTTCCAACACATTCTCTAAATCACCATTAAATCATCATTATTTGTGTCAAAAGCATGACATGCAAAACTTTTGGGCATAGTTGTAGAACAGAGCAGATTTGGAAGCCACGTCACGCGCGTGGCCTCAAAGCAGGTTTATAACTTAAATTTTGCACGGAAAGTGAAATTTATCCAATAACATTCGAGTTGATGGCTTAAGGGTGCATATATTTTGCATCCTACTGCAGTAATGTGTCTGATATATTTCATATTACTGCTGTCGAGTGATTTTTTTTATCCTTTAGTGCTGCAGCCGCGTAAATTTGCGAACAGTTCCTTACTGTTTGTTATTTGTATTGGTTTTTACAAGTATGTTTATTAAAAATACAGCAATATTACAATACCAGTAAATATTTTAACTCCAAATCCGTTGTGACTTTTAAAATTGTGTATGTTATACCAAAAATATTTTCATTATTTAAACAACTCATTTAAAAGCAGGGATGGAAAACGTAACGTAACGATACCCGATAACGTTATAATAACGATTCAACTATAATTTTTTAAACAATAACGTAACGATATTTTTATAACGTTATATAACGTTATAATAACCGATAACGTTTCATTAAAAGTTATTTTGTATCGTTATTCTCTATAAATTAAATTTTTATATGACGATCTTTTCACTTTCAGAATATAACATTTGTTTGTATTTTAGAAATTAAAATGAAAATAAAATATCTCAACGTAATTTTGTACTATTTTTTAAATTTACATTTACGGATCCCAAAAATAATTTCAGAATTACAAATAAAAATTATTTTTATACAGGTTGTTTCTTAAATAATGCAAAAAAATCGGGAGGAAATTTCTTATTGAAAATTAAGAGCGGTCTTTCATATAAATTTTTTTTCTTTAGGGTCTTTTTTCGGAGCTACACCCCCCTAAAGGGGATGGGTAAAATTGAGTTTTTATTTTATTTCTCAAATTTGGATAAATGTAGGACAATGATATGCGATAGATGTTTTATACTTATTAAAAGGTTTCCCATAGTAATATTTATCTCCCACCTTCACAGGGGGCTGAAAAGTGCGACCCCTGTTGTTTTTTTTTATCAGAACTTATCTAGCAATTTTTTTTTTGAAAACTTGATTTATTTAGCAGTTTTTTTTATTCTTTAACTTTTCTCGTTACACCTACAATTTTTGAGTAAAAAATTATATGAATGAACATGAACCATCAGATATTCTAATATAAAACGATTCATTTTGGTGGTTACCATGGTTTGTTTATGTTCATATTGGGTAGAAGTGACGGGTGTAATTCATTTTGACGTTTACGCGGCGACAACGCTAAAACGCCCGTCAATTCTTCCCATTATGAACATAAACATCATAATCACTTATTTAATTTTTTACTCAAAACTGTAGGATTTACGAGAAAAACTAAAGAATAAAAAAAGGTTCTGAATAAATCAAACTTACAAAAAAAGTTTAATTGCAAAATTTCAACTCACCAAAAAGTTCTGATTAAAACCAACAGTAGTCGCACTTTTCAGCCTCCTGTGAAGGTGGAAGTTGATTGAAAATATTACTATGGGAAACCTTTCGCCTACATATATCCAAATTTGAGAATTAAAATAAAAACTTAATTTTACCGATCTGCTTTAGGGGGGTGTAACTCCGAAAGGAGACGCCTAAGGAAGAATTTTTGTATTAAAGACCCCACTTAATTTTCGATAAGGAAGCACCTCCCGATTTTTTTTGCATTATTTAAGAAACACCCTGTATATCATAATTTATATAACGTTATATAACGTTACATAACGTAACAATTCATTTTTTTAATGATATTTATAACGGTTTATAACGAAAACAAATAATAAATAACGTTATACAATAACGTAACGATTTAAAACGTTATTCCATCCCTGTTTAAAAGTAGTACAATTTTTTTCCTGTTAATTTTTTCTGTGGACCGCAACAGAGCTATTAAAAGGTTTGTCCCAGCAAGACTATGTACTATCCAATGGCCTATCAGGATTCTGCGCAGTATCAAGCCATGATTTGTTTTTCCAAAAATGAAAGGATCATTTTCTCTGTTTAATATTATTATTTCCGCGGAGGTGGTCCCCTTTCGGGTTCCTGTACTGCGACGTATTGGTCTATTGTACCCTCTGGTGATAGCCCGTTAAAGAAGTCCTGTGTTTTTGAAAAACTCTTCTTTAAGGGTGTTTTTCTTAACTCTTCTTGGTTGGCTTTTTCCATCCCTCAAATCTACACCGATATGGTGTGAATCCTTCACACTGGCATATTATGCGAAGAGGAGTTTCTTCTTCTTCACCACATCCTCTGCATAATCGGTCTCTAAGAGCGCTATTATGTAGACGTGTTTGTTTAGCCCACAGTGTCCTGTGACGAGTCCTATGGCTGCTCTGATTTCTACTCTGCTCATCCTGAGCATTTCTTCTTTCTTTTCTTTGGAGACCAATGGCAGGACAGCCTTGGAATGGGCTTGTCTGCAACTTTTTTCCAATGAGCATTATGCCCTTGTATTAGTATGTCATTAAGACACCGCTTGGCTGTTTCATATGATGTACCAACTGCGGGTTCTGGTCCGAAGAAAGGTGTCTCGCTGCCAATTTTGGCTAGGCGATCTGCCTTCTCGTTCCCTGGTATATTAGTGTGCCCTGGGCACCATACCAGTTTAACATTATTCCTGCTTCCTAGCACGTTAAGTGCCCGTATGCAGTTCAGAACAAGTCCTGAGTTAACTTCCGACGAGCCAAGAGCTTTTAACGCTGCTTGGCTGTCGGACACTATGAAGTTTCTTATATTATTAAAATCTCTTTCCACATAATGCATAGCGTACCTACACCTCGGTTTGAAATATGGTTGCACACTGTCCAATGCTTGCAGATGTGCCTTGTCTCAGTTGATTTCCTCCAACTCAACGGAATTCGTATCCCTTACCGTTTACAAGATTCCTATAGTTCCTACGTATTGGCGCACCCTGTATTTGATCTCAGTATGTCGATAACTTGATCCAAAATAGGTAGGTCATGTTATTTCGGGCAAAGTTTTCCCTTAACCAACACTGATATTTATTGGTTAATTGACTTCCGTAATAAATTGCTATAAGGATCTGATGGACAAAACAAACCCCTATAAATAATAGTTTTCACAAAACACACCGAAGTTAATTAATTGCCCATTGAAACACATCCTGTTAATAGTTTTAGGTGAAGTCACAGGCTTTTCGGGGTTAATCAATAATTGTTGAATTGAATTATTGTAGCATTGTGTAGCTGGTGTTTTTAGCAACTTGTCATCTATGCAACAGAAGACTAACTAGCTTTTTTACGTTCACACAATTTTATTTAAAATGTTAAAAAATGTAATGACATCTGATATAAATTATATTTTGCTTATGTTTATAAGCAAACGTTTTTCATAAGCCAGTTTTATAGTATAACATTTCTATATAACAAATATTAGGTACGTGTTTACACTGTCTTTCAATTTCCACACCATGCATAACTATCTTTGCTGTTATTAGATTTACAAAATCTATTGGTGGAACGAAGTTACACAATTTTTAGTACTGCATGAGTGGTATGCATCAGTTTTTGGAAATTTATGACACAATTGAACACTACTTAAGCTATTCAAAAATTTATAAATTTATTTCTTTATTTAATAACATACCGATAATTATTTATCCTTCGACAAACATATTTTTAAAAGATTTTCGACATGAAATTATGCAAGTTATGTAAAAGACGTTACATTTTTGATGAATTTTTATAAAATAAACAAAAATCTGTGTTTCAACATACATAATATCATATTTATTGTTTACGTTCATATTTTTTGATACTCATATTTATTTTATTAACAAAATATGCCAATTATCTCTAACCGTCGAGAAAATAATGCAAATACATGGTAAAATTTCAAGTAACGAAATTATAAAAGATCCATCGGAAAACTCCAATAATCGTCAATCAAAAGGGTAGCAAAGGTTATAATAATATTTTTCAGTTGTTTTTAAAACATTTTTATTACTCAGAGCAGAGAGTAAAAAATAAAAATCTCGTAATATACCCTTTTAAACTGGTTTATAACAACGATATACAGGGTGTTTCAGTGAATCTTGGACCAATGTGATAAGCTATATTTCAAACCTGTTACAACTAAGAATTAAAAACTTCAATCACTTAAAAAACTTCAACATTTTTTATTGGAAAAAATTATTGGGGTTTTTGATTCCTTGCAAAAAGTGGCCATGAAAAAGTTTTTACAGAAAAAAAAATTCGACATCAAATGAAAAAGTTAGGGGCAAAAAAACAAAAATGCGCTTTTTTACTTTTTTCCCTATATCACAAAAACTAAAAGAGCTAGATAAGTTCTGTTTGCGTCAAATTATTAAGCAGCTGAATATACAACTTTACCCTAATTTAACCGAAGTCGTAACCGTTTACGAAATACCCATAGTGGCCCTCCAAAAACGAGAACCCTGTATAACATTGCAAACAAAAAAGATATATGAAATATTAAAAAAAATTGTCGTTAAAATTAAACCATGGCTATAATTGTGCCTCCAGCATCATTTGTCGTGACCCCTAGTTTGCGCCCTTCTGGTAGAGATAATTAAAAGTTGCTTAGAAAGAGAAGTTTTAGTTTTACATATTACTAAAAACAGTGCAAATGACACGAAAAAAAAATATTTACGATTTACTAAATCCCTTGCAAACTTAAAGGGCTGTTACTATTTTTATTTCATTGAATTCTGCGCCAGCTTACACAACTTTGACCCAATAAATGTTTTCAGGTGTAAATTTATTGCGATTTTTATGACCACTCTAAATTAAACGCAGATTTTTTATTTTTAATCACGCATTTGCGTGCGTATTTGAATTTTAGATTCCTTATTTGACTTCCAAATTCCACGCTTGATAATTAACGCCGTGTGGGCAATCATGCACTGAAAGTGCTGGCTAAGTGTGAACTAACGTAAATCTTTATAATTTTATAGCTTATGCTGAATTTTAAGGCATTAAAGTAAACTGGTTAATTATTTGCAGATTTTAAATCAGCGATTGAAATCGAAAAGTAAAAGAAGGTCTTAAAAACTTTTTAAATTAAAGGTACAGTAGCATTTTAATTAATTCGCAGATTAAGAATTTTTAACTGAACTTGCTTTTTGTTTCACGTTGGCCAATAAAAATATATTTTACTGACCTATAGAGATTTTTCAGTATAAAGGGCGGTCTAGCAAAAACACATAATTAATTTACAACAACTTTTTTTATTGCATGCGTTTTATCCTTAAACACTGTAATAACTTCATGGGTTTACACGCTCATCTTTGTTACTACTAGAGTTACCAAGTTAGTTTAATAGGGAAAGTTGTTTAGTTAAGCGCTTATAATATGATGCTTTTGTTATACTGTCCAAGAATTTACAAGCAAAAACTAAACTATCGTATTTTCTGCATGCCGCTGATATTTTCTTGTTTCAAAAATCGCATAATTAAGATGCACGTGCCACTGAACACTTTTATTGCAGGTTTTTGGAGAAAATTTTATTGTATTAATTAAGGATTTCATAAACTTAATAATATTTTTCTATTTTATATAGGTTTTTTAGATTGGTATTTTCCTATTAATTATCGCAGTATGCAATTTTAACACAAATAAAATAATTTCTTTCGAAATAAATTGAATGGGCTATAAAAAACTAAATATTTTTTCTTCTACAAACAAACGGTAGATTCTGTCAGTTTAAATATATGGTTCAAAAAACTTGGATAAGTTTCGAAAAGTAGTATTTCAGAAACTACAGAAGTTAGAAATTTAAAAGAGTGGCCATATGACGCTTATTTAATTTACTGTAAAAAGTCTTTTAAGAATCAGTATTACTACGTCAACATGTGAAATTACTTTGGAAAAAGTATCCCAAAAAAAAGTTGCCGTTACAAAATGATGTTATTTTTTTAAACCATCATCAGGTCAATTTTTTCTTATGGACGCTATATCTGATTTTAACGCCAATTTGTAGAGCATTTTATTTTGAATTCGACAATGCATAACACTTAGCACTTTTTTGAAACAATTTCTGAAGAACTAACAGACTACGGCAGTTTATATTTCAGATTTTAATTTAACACTAAATTATGAAACTTGCAACAATTTAACCAAATTTGTAGCTGCTAAGAAAAACGGAATCTCCATTTTCGCATTTGGAAATAAAGGGAGTATTGCCAAAACAGCTTTTTTTCTAAAATTTAATTGCTTTCTACCAACAATGCTTTGGTGTTTACCAAGCTAATAACCATCTCATGCACCCTTCAAAAGTTTAGTTTTACCGACGTACCCCTCTTGGTCGAAGATGGGACTGGTTATTTTAATGAATTGTTTTCTTCGGCTGAAAATTTTTAAAGCAAAATAAAAAATTCTGCCGTGTATCCCATGAAACCCTTTCGCATATCCCCTGAGGCACACGACCACCCATTGGTAAACATTGCATTAGATTAACTCCAAACTTTATCGTATTAAAATATAAACTCAACATATTGTTTACAAATAACAGTGGGCTCTTGTTTTGGGAAACATTTTATTAAGGTAAATTATGAACTAAAACAATCAACTTTAATTTTATAATGCCAAAACCATATGCAAATGTTTTATATAAAACGTATTTCGTGCATGGACGAGTTTTAAATTGAGAGTTAATAAGACAGTCGCTGTTTTGTCTCCGAAAGGCTTTTAAAGATATTAGTATGCATGAGAGACAACCCAACACACTGCAGCCAACTGGAGTTAAATAGACGTACTTATGTTCAAAAGGTAATTTTGACCTAAAGGAAAAAGAGCGGAAACGCCGTTAAGCAACAAATCGGAGCAACAGGAAGCTCTTAACTTTTTTTAAGTATTTCACAGATTTAAAAAAAAAACTTTATGAATAACTTTCATGCAAGAAACAACAAATATAACTAGAATAAGAAACGTAAAGGTAAAACTACAAACAAAAAATGTAAGAGCATCGGCATCGACCTAGGACAAACTGTACACATTATTTTTTGCTGATGACCAACTAGGGATTCTGAGTCTCGACAATTTTCGAAGTCCCGGGACTCGAGACTTTTTTTATCAAAGTCCCGGGAATTCCCGGGACTTCGAGACTTTTACGAATGTTATACAGGGTGTCCCAGATTACATTTCCAGCATGGGGATCTCGCTTACTATAAGAGATACAGGTTTGTTTAAATTAGATGAATTATTCCTTGGTATGAGAGGAGCAACAATCAGTTTTTAAAAGTACAAAATTCCTCATGCTTCAGATGTTATAGCAAAAAATATGAAAATGGCTAATTTCTTTTTTCTCTCATAACTGTTTTGTCTTAATCATTAGAACAATTTTATTTGTACTTTCTTTAGGCACTTTTTAATGGAGAATGTAACTGTTATTTTAGATTATTTTTAACACCTACCATTTTCGAGATATTACTCCGAACTTCATTTTTTCTTATGGGCCGCGAAGTTGGCTATGGAATAGTTAAATGTGCTTTTTTTCTCTCTTTAAAATGAGATATTACTTGCTACATTTATTTTTATAAATAAGTCACAAAATCAAGAAAAATCGTATTTTACCCAACACTTATCAAGTTATCTATGAAAATAAAAACAAAAAACAACTAATTAAATGTCAAATGACAGTTACCGTTTGTCTGCGCTATCATTTATTAGAATTTTACATCATTGTTGTGTAATTCGATAGTCTTTGTAGTAATTGTTATAATGATGGCAACATTTAAAAATAGCGATTAATTTGACATGTTGAGATGCTACATTCTTTGCCATAAAAACTGTGAAGAAGCTAAGCGAATATAATTAGAGCTATATCCCGAGAAAAGGCAACGAAGGATGCGTAATTACAAAAATTTGGAAATAAATTTAAAAATATATGGTTTTTTCGACAAACCAACCAAAAATCCAAAACAAATCAATAATTAATTAGAATTATTTATTTTACACACTTTCTATTATAAATAATGTGGCATTTCAACATACAACATTTTTAATTAGTTGTAAATGTGCTCATAATTATATGATAACAAATTTGCTACAAAGACTATCGAATTACACAACAATACTATAAAATTCTAATAAATGATACAGCAGACAAATGGTAACTGTCATTTGACACAAATTTAGTTGTTTTTTGTTTTTATTATTATAGATAGCTTGATAAGTGATAGGTAAAATACGATTTTTCTTGATTTTGTGACTATTTATAAAAATAAACGTAGCAAGTAATATTTCATTTTAAAGAGAAAAAAAAAGCACATTCAACTATTCCATAGCCAACTTTGCGGCCCATAAGGAAAAATGAAGTTAGGGGTAATATCTCGAAAATGGTAGGTGTTAAAAATAATCTAAAATAACAGTCAAATTCTCCATTCAAAAGTGCCTTGAGAAAGTACAAATAAAATTGTTCTAATGATTGAGACAAAAAAGTTATGAGAAAAAAAAGAAATTGGACATTTTCATATTTTTTGCTATAAAATCTGAAGCATGAGGAATTTTGTACTTTTAAAAATTGATTGTGGCTCCTCTCATACCAAGGAATAATACATCTAATTTAAACAAACCTGTATCTCTTATAATAAGCGAGATCCCCATGCTGGAAATGTAATCTGGGACACCCTGTATACGTACTGGAAAATGGTTGTACAACCTGTCAAAATGACGGAAGATTTCATAAATTACAAGAAATATGATGCAATATTCATATACTGAAAATTCAACGGCGATTTTCACAGTAAAAAATAAATTATTTCTTGACAGTGACATAGTTTCGGAAAGCACCCGCTACATACTTAAAATTGCTTCTTTGAACGTATCGTGATTGTGAATCGGTGGTGACAGTTGACAGAACTTATACGTCACACATCCATAAACAACAAATGATAATTTTTTTAAAAATCAAACCATATTCACGGATATTATTTTTAAAGCATTTTTTCATGAATAAAGTATAGTATTAATAGTAGTAGTATTATTATTTTTAATTTAGTCTTCATTCTATAGTAAATAAAATATATACATATTTCCAAATAAATACCTATTTAAAAAAACTTTACAATTTTCCATGCACTTTAAAACATAACAGGTATAAGTAAAATATATTTTTACTAAACTTAGCAGTTTTCCTTAAACTTTAAAACATAAAAATATATCTAAAAATATTTTTGCTAAACTCGTGGCATTAAATTAAAAAAAAAATTAGAAGTAGAAACATTTAATTTCAGTGTTCTGTAACATTAAGTCTCGTCTCGAGTCTCGAACTAAATGTCCCGGGACTCGAGACTAAGAAAGTCCCGAAAGTCCCGGGACAGTCCCGGGACAGAATCCCTATGACCAACTAGTACTAGCAGAAGACAGTGACGACATAGAATACATGCTCAGAAAATTAAACGAGGAATATCAGAGGTCGGGCTTAAACATCAATAATGAAAGAACAGAATATCTTGTTACTGGAGGTCATACCGCCGATTTACAGCTTAAAAACCAAATCATCAAAAGTACGAATGAATATAAATATCTTGGTGTTAAGATAAATAGTGATGAAAACTGTAAAACTGAAATCTCAGAGCTGGACAAGGACGAGCTGCCATAAGAAATTTAAACTCCCTGCTATGGAACAAGAGTTTGACGAAAAAGATTAAAATGGTGTGGCCATCTAAGATGCCAGAAGATCGATTACCAGCACAAGTATGGAAGTGGCAACCACGTGTAAGATGGAAAAAGGGCCGGTCAAGAAAAAAACTGGAAAAAAGGAGTGGAGGAGGCCATGGAGGACAGACGACTCCAAGAACAAGATTGGCTCGACAGAAGAAGATGAAGATTAAGATGCGACAAACGGTTTTGAACTGTAAAAAAATCGCTAATATGTATATTTAAAAAGAGTGGATGCTACGCAGCATTTTAAGCCCTTTTGTGATTTTGATATCACGTGATATTTGCTGTCCAATTGTTAAGGAGCTTGCCATGTTTTCGTACAGGGGTGTAGATTTTATTTACTCCTTAGATGTCCATAACTTGCCACAGTTTGTGTAGTGGGTTTTCTATTGTAGGCTTTAACTAAGTTTATGAAGACTATACTTATATGTGTCTCCTAATTGCAAGATAATCCCTTTTCAAGCACTTGTTTAAGGCAGAAAACGTTATCATTAAAAGCATTTTAATTTTTTAAATCTTGCTCTGTTTTGTCTTTGTTTCTGTGTTACGTTTGAGCTTTTATTATGCCGTATAACATAAGAAGTTTTACCAACTTTTAAATTAACACACAAAAATATTGCGAAACGACGTATATGTAATAAAACTAATTTATTTTTAATATTGAGTATATTATGGGTGTTGTAGTATTAAAAATTATCAGTAGCAATATAACAAGTGCATTGAAAATTACAATAAGTTTTGGTAAATATGCCCGAATGCAAGTTGAGCTGAAAAAACACGAGTGCACGAGTGATTTTTTCTGATTCGACTTGCAAGAGTGAAGATTTGTCAAAAATTATAGATTATTTGCAATGCACGAGTTATATTTTGTCAGAAAATTTCCTTCACTTAACCTACCTGTCAAATTAAATGTACGTTATGTCAAATTTTACAAGTACTGTCAGAGTGGTGCGTTAGGGGTGTGGTTTAATTTATACTAACGTAACGCTACTGGTCGCCGAAATTCGTCAAAAAATTATCAAGATCAAAGTATTTAATTCCCTCATCAAATTTATTTTTGCGACCAATTGCAAACTCAGATTTTTTAGAAACGACTAATAAACGCATAAAAATCTGTTAATTGCGAAAAGGATATTATCAGTGTATGATTATGTTTATTGGTCGTTTCTAGGAAATCTGAGTTTGTTATTGGTCGAAAACGCAAATTTGACAGGAGGATCAACATCTGACAGCGTAATGTAAAATTATTACTGTGTAATGGAGCTCCTATTGGTAGTCTCTTGAAGATTTAAGATTAGTGATTGGTTGAAAACGCAAATTTGACAGGTGAAGGAATTCTTAATATTATTACTCATTATATACAATTTTTGGAATTCATTTTATTTTCATATATTTCAAAATATTGATCAACTAGACAACAAGACGACAAAGTACTGATTAATCTAGTTATTATATTATTTAATGTAAAGGTGATCACAAACGTACTATTACTTATTTTAACATAGAGAGTTGATTAATTATGTACAGTTAAAATTACGTGCTTCACAAAACATTGTGGTACATTTCATTCATGATAAATGAGTAAATAAGCTTACTTAACATATAAATATATGAAATAAAATTTATTTAATAATAATAATCTTATAATAATAATCTTTATTTGTTCTGAATATCCCAAAAAAGGTGTAGAACTGGTCACAATAATAATTTACGTACATTATGTTATTTTTAAAGAAATAATTACTTTGTTCAACATTTTGATGTTCCCTTTTTGTTACAGAACGCTGACTAGCAATGCCGATCTCTGACTTTCGCAAAAAGAAACTGCTCTATGTGTTCAATGTATTTTTTGGTAAGTATTCTGGATATTGCTCGTCCTACTCATTGAATGCTTTTGATTGATACAATTCCTATGGCCTACATTGATTTTCAATATGTCGCTGTCGGGACGTGACAATGAATTTTGATAGTAAAATATTGCTTCCTGAAACGGAAAATTTATTCTACGGCGAAAAAGGTTATGGAAATTATTTAACGTAACAAATTTTCCCGGAATTTTCTTTCAGTAGTTATATCAAGAATCTAAATAAAACCTTTTGGCGAACAGGGTAGTCCAAATAGTATATCCCACATTATTTGGACTACATAAGTGTCTGGCTTGTAATTAAAAATAGAGAAAATATCAAAAATTGTGCAGTTTCTTTGTGACCAATTTAGAACAATCACAAAAACTCTTTACCATTAGCGTATTTGAGTTTTAAAAAAACATGTTTTTAATAGTTTTATTATTATATGCTGATCGCAGCATCCCTAGTTCTGACCACCCTGACATTTTCAGTTAAAAGTAAAAATAAAAAATATGTATTTATATCGAAAAAATTTATAAGAATCATATAATTTCGCTCGAATATAAATATTTTACTACCGGCTCGAGATTATAAACGATATCATTTAAGATATAATCAAGAGTCGAGGGTTTCACTTTAATCAGTAGCATAAAATGATACCGAGGGGTAGGTAGGGTGCAAATGTACAATTTTAAGCTAAACAGAGGCGATATCTCATGCGGGCCGGGTTATGAAATGGAACTTGTCACGGAAGTTATCCTTAAGTTTCATTGTTTCTATAAATCGCTCGTCCACAATCGCTGACGTATAATGACAATGGCTACCCGTTGCCCTTGCAATATTTTATTAACAGTTCATTTACATCTTCTGAACCTATAAGGTACACAATGTATTACAATAAATTATAACAGCGACGCTTATTCGAAACTTACTGAGACACACAATTAAACTTCGTATACACGTTATTTATGGCCAAATTAACGATTATTAGTCATTAGATAGGATATTTAATTTTTGGTGAAAAATGGGAAAAGCGGGGAAAAGTACAAAGACTATAGTCTTTGCACTTTTTTCGAAGAAAAAATCGATTTTCTTAAAACTAATACAATTCGCTTTAAACTTCGTATACACGTTATTTATGGCCAAATTAACGATTATTAGTCATTAGATAGGATATTTAATTTTTGGTGAAAAATGGAAAAAGCGGGGAAAAGTACAAAGACTATAGTCTTTGCACTTTTTTCGAAGAAAAAATCGATTTTCTTAAAACTAATACAATTCGCTTTAAACTTCGTATACACGTTATTTATGGCCAAATTAACGATTATTAGTCATTAGATAGGATATTTAATTTTTGGTGAAAAATGGAAAAAGCGGGGAAAAGTACAAAGACTATAGTCTTTGCACTTTTTTCGAAGAAAAAATCGATTTTCTTAAAACTAATACAATTCGCTTTAAACTTCGTATACACGTTATTTATGGCCAAATTAACGATTATTAGTCATTAGATAGAATATTTAATTTTTGGTGAAAAATGGAAAAAGCGGGGAAAAGTACAAAGACTATAGTCTTTGCACTTTTTTCGAAGAAAAAATCGATTTTCTTAAAACTAATACAATTCGCTTTAAACTTCGTATACACGTTATTTATGGCCAAATTAACGATTATTAGTCATTAGATAGGATATTTAATTTTTGGTGAAAAATGGGAAAAGCGGGGAAAAGTACAAAGACTATAGTCTTTGCACTTTTTTCGAAGAAAAAATCGATTTTCTTAAAACTAATACAATTCGCTTTAAACTTCGTATACACGTTATTTATGGCCAAATTAACGATTATTAGTCATTAGATAGGATATTTAATTTTTGGTGAAAAATGGAAAAAGCGGGGAAAAGTATAAAGACTATAGTCTTTGCACTTTTTTCGAAGAAAAAATCGATTTTCTTAAAACTAATACAATTCGCTTTAAACTTCGTATACACGTTATTTATGGCCAAATTAACGATTATTAGTCATTAGATAGGATATTTAATTTTTGGTGAAAAATGGAAAAAGCGGGGAAAAGTACAAAGACTATAGTCTTTGCACTTTTTTCGAAGAAAAAATCGATTTTCTTAAAACTAATACAATTCGCTTTAAACTTTGTATACACGTTATTTATGGCCAAATTAACGATTATTAGTCATTAGATAGGATATTTAATTTTTGGTGAAAAATGGAAAAAGCGGGGAAAAGTACAAAGACTATAGTCTTTGCACTTTTTTCGAAGAAAAAATCGATTTTCTTAAAACTAATACAATTCGCTTTAAACTTCGTATACACGTTATTTATGGCCAAATTAACGATTATTAGTCATTAGATAGGATATTTAATTTTTGGTGAAAAATGGAAAAAGCGGGGAAAAGTACAAAGACTATAGTCTTTGCACTTTTTTCGAAGAAAAAATCGATTTTCTTAAAACTAATACAATTCGCTTTAAACTTCGTATACACGTTATTTATGGCCAAATTAACGATTATTAGTCATTAGATAGGATATTTAATTTTTGGTGAAAAATGGAAAAAGCGGGGAAAAGTACAAAGACTATAGTCTTTGCACTTTTTTCGAAGAAAAAATCGATTTTCTTAAAACTAATACAATTCGCTTTAAACTTTGTATACACGTTATTTATGGCCAAATTAACGATTATTAGTCATTAGATAGGATATTTAATTTTTGGTGAAAAATGGAAAAAGCGGGGAAAAGTATAAAGACTATAGTCTTTGCACTTTTTTCGAAGAAAAAATCGATTTTCTTAAAACTAATACAATTCGCTTTAAACTTCGTATACACGTTATTTATGGCCAAATTAACGATTATTAGTCATTAGATAGGATATTTAATTTTTGGTGAAAAATGGAAAAAGCGGGGAAAAGTACAAAGACTATAAGTCTTTGCACTTTTTTCGAAGAAAAAATCGATTTTCTTAAAACTAATACAATTCGCTTTAAACTTCGTATACACGTTATTTATGGCCAAATTAACGATTATTAGTCATTAGATAGAATATTTAATTTTTGGTGAAAAATGGAAAAAGCGGGGAAAAGTACAAAGACTATAGTCTTTGCACTTTTTTCGAAGAAAAAATCGATTTTCTTAAAACTAATACAATTCGCTTTAAACTTCGTATACACGTTATTTATGGCCAAATTAACGATTATTAGTCATTAGATAGGATATTTAATTTTTGGTGAAAAATGGAAAAAGCGGGGAAAAGTACAAAGACTATAGTCTTTGCACTTTTTTCGAAGAAAAAATCGATTTTCTTAAAACTAATACAATTCGCTTTAAACTTCGTATACACGTTATTTATGGCCAAATTAACGATTATTAGTCATTAGATAGGATATTAAATTTTTGGTGAAAAATGGGAAAAGTATTGAAAATTGAATTTCAGTCAACCTTTGTTACCATTTACAAACTTAACATCCTCTGGTATTTGATATAAAAATTTAGAATTCATAGCCTAGAACCAAAAAAGAATGTGAACAAAAACCGGTACCCCAAAGAAATCACAATGAAACAACGGTCGTTTCCAAAACTGAGTGTTCATAAAACGGCCACAGACTGTAGATGTACAAATTTGACAGCTCGACAATGTTTTTTTAATTAATGTCAGGACATATTCGAATTTGCTTTTACCATAAATTTGAAACACAATTCACCCCAAGGTAGCTAATACCAATTAAAACCTTTAAACCTATTACTGTCATATTTCAACCAAATGAAATCACACACCCTCGGTAATTGGCTATACGTGCGTATAATGTAAACTACGTCAGCAATAAACTAACTGATTTGATCACAACAATTTAATCTTCCGACAAACAAACGAGAATATTAAATCAGACGAAGCCAATTATTCAACAGCAGAGATAAGACCAAGTTACAATGTGCGCTTTTAACAACTGAAAAGTTGTGCTAAAAAAGCTTGTTCTTAGCTTGCACCTTAGCCTTAGAAATATCTCTAAAAAAACTATTATTTTGTACTATCAAGGATCTAATATATCACTGTCAGTACCTGCTGCATAGCACGGGCGAGGGCATTTGTTAAGGATGACACTTCATTTTTTATCATTTGTTTTAATACCTAGGTCCCCTAAAGAATTGTAAACACAAACATAAACAACGGAACGTTAATTAATTATGATTAAAATGCGACGCCGTGTTTTGTCGCATAATAAACATGGCATAATCAAGAGTTGCACTTAGCTGCAAGCAGTTTTCAACAACATGAAGCAAAAAACGTTTAAAAACCTAATCATAAAACTTCTTTAGAAAAGCAACATTTAAGAATAATTTCCCAAAAGTATTGCTTCAGTCAACCTCAGGAACATAAATGTTTCAACAGTTTGCGAAAGACTACATTGCAAGTATAAGTGTTCTTTTTTTTATGACTAGGCTTTGTAATTTCTGAGAAGTGTGCTATTAAATTCGATCAAAAGTTTTAAAGGTGAAATACAAAGGCAATTCATTGTATGTGCCATTTTAATCCACAACCGTTGGTCATCTTTCACATTGTTTCATAATTCCGTCTTCCTAGAACTTACCATTTTTCTGAGCGATGAATTGATAAAGGTTGTTTCTGCAGGCTTCCAGGAAAGTTTTTCCATTAGGATAATTTTTTAGGGACCGAAACAAGTGGTAATCTGAAAGTGCAAGATCAGGTGAATATGGCGGGCGAGTAAGACGTCCCAGCCAAACTGCACCGATTTCTGCACGATCTGCGAAAAAACATGAGGTCGAGCGTTGTCTTGGTGGAAAACGATACCGTTTCGAAACGCTTTTAATCGATTGTCAGGAGGAAATAGGGATTAATAAGAGAATAGCAAAAGGCAGCAGGTCGGTGGGAGAGTTGATAGGATTACTAAAATCAAAACCGTCTCTAAAAGTACAAAAATTAGAATTTTTCGAACGGTCATTCGACCAACAGTAACTTATGGATGTGAAGTGTGGGTACTTAACAAACAAAGTGAGACTAAATTAGATGTATGGGAAAGGAAAATACTGCAGAAAATACTAGGAGGTGTAAAGAAAGAAGGAATTGGCTGGAGAAGAAGGACAAATCAGGAGGTAATGGAGTTGTACAACAAACCTAGTGTGTCACATACGGTGAGAATACAAAGATTAAGATGGCTCGGGCATGTAATAAGAACGGAAGAAAGGAGACTGGTAAAAAAGGTATTAACAATGGGAGGAGGGAAAAAGAAGAGAGGCAGACCAAAGAGGAAGTGGTTGGAAGGAGAAAAAGAAGACATGACTAGGGGTAAAGAACTGGAAGGAGAAAGCAGAAGGCTGGAGCGAGTGGAAAAAATTTTAAAGAAATTTGAAGCCATGGGCCTTTAGGTCTGTAGTGCTGGACGACTATATTTAAAGTATGATGCACCCAAACATCGTAGCGATTCCCATATCTAAGTGTTTCCAAACGCCTCACCACACTCGTATAAGACTCCTAGGTCTAATTGCATAAAAGCTAAACCCGAGTAACCCTGGCTTAACGCCTAAAACTAGGAATTAACCCGGAGTTAATCCCAAATTTAGCTTTTATGCTATCGGGCCCTACAGTATCTGTCCCGTGTCGAGTTACGTTCATTCATAACCCAACCTAACCTAACCTCTCCTCTCGATTCTCTAGGACACATTTTCAATCTTTGATACGCGCCAACCTTTTTTGAACAGTACTGGCACCTTCACCCTAAACGGAACATATCTTTTTTGCTGTCACTGCTGCGCTTTTTCCTTTCCGGAAATAAAACAGCAACAAATAACGAAAATGGAGCTTATATTTCTCCATTTTCACTTTTAAATTTATTTAAATTCACAAAATTGCACAAAAACAGTAGAAAAAGAAATGTTCAAATATCACCCGAAAAAATAACACACATGAAGTCATGTCATATAATCGAGCTACGGGCGAAACTGCAATTAATTACTGTTATTCGAAAACGCTCTACGAACTTTTGTTCCAACTTAACACTATATTGTTTAAGATCAAGATGACAGAAACTCCAAAATGGTTGGCAAATTTTCCACAAAACGAAAATTAAGAAAGACCTGCTCCCTCTAAATTATTAAGACCTAACTATCATATATAAATAAGCACTACAGGCCATTTAGGCCTAGGGCTTGGTTTGCTGTCTCCCTCCACTTTTTTCTATTTTTCGCTGCCTCTGTCCAGTTCGTCACTTTTAGTTTTTTTAAATCATCCTCGACCGCTTCCAACCATCTTTTCTTAGGTCTCCCTCTTTTTCTCACACCCATTCTACTTGCTTTAATCATTATCTTCGTGTTTCTTTGGTTGGAGAGGCGTTGTGCGTGCCCAAGCCATCTTATTCTCTGGGCTCTTACTACTTCGGTTATAGACGGTTCTTTGTACAATCTCATTACTTCCTCGTTTGTCCTTCTTCTCCATTCTCCGGTATTTGTTTTTATTCCCCCGTAGATCCTTCGCAATAATTTCCTTTCCCACCTTTCTAGGTCTTCTTTTTCTTTTTTGTTGATTATCCAGGTTTCACAAGCGTATGTTACAGTGGGTCTTAATACTGTTTTGTACAATCTTACTTTGGCCTTTCTTGAGATAATGTTGGATCTTAGAATTGTAGCAAGCGATCCTGCGCATTTATTACTTTTTCTTTTTTGTTGATTATCCAGGTTTCACAAGCGTATGTTACAGTGGGTCTTAATACTGTTTTGTACAATCTTACTTTGGCCTTTCTTGAGATAATGTTGGATCTTAGAATTGTAGCAAGCGATCCTGCGCATTTATTACATTTTGAAAGCCTCGCGCTTATTTCCTTTCCGTTGTCGCAGTTATCAGTAATTTGTACACCCAGATAAATGAAATTTCTTACTTTCTCAAAGCGTCTCTCCTTCTTTTGTTCGATTTTGATCGATAGATATTCATCCCCTTCTATGTCCTTCCTTTTAGGTCCCATTATCATGTATTTGGTTTTCGATTCGTTGATGCTTAATCCCATATTTTTTGCTTTGTCCTCTAACTTCCTGACAATGTTTTGGATATCTTTTTTTGTTTTGCAGATGATCGCAAGGTCGTCTGCGAAGGCAATGCATTGGTGGTTGTCTGCGTATATGTTGCCGTTTCTGTTAATTCCATTATCTCGAATTATCTTTTCTAAGGCTATATTAAATAACAATGCCGACAGCGGGTCTCCTTGTCTCAATCCTCTAGATACTTTAAACACCTTTGACTTCATACTTCTGTTTTTTATAAAATTTTCCTCTCATACCTGTACAAAAAGTGTTAAAAACGATTATATTTCATACACTCAAAATTCATTATTCATTAACAGCTACACTACACGAATTTTCTTTGAAACGTCTAAAACAGAAAACACGCATCTAAATTTAATGTCAGTATTTAAGCACAAAAGACTTGATAATGTAATTAATTATATAAATTTTACGCGCAAGAGGATAAATCATCCATTGTTTTAATGATATCGTTTTAAAATACAACGTTGAAACTCTGGTATAAAATGAGTGTAGTTAAATTTAGCTCAGAGCTATTAATCCACCGTGTTCTAATGATGAGCATATAATTTAGTTGTTTACTAAATTTAATTCTCTATTTTGAGTTAAACAACTTAAACGCCATTGCTATATACAAAGGGTTTTACTATATTTCTTACTGTGTTGGATCTCGAAACTACAATTTGTAGCCTACAATAGAAATCGACCAAAATAAACAGCATTTTAAACTGATTAGAAACACACAAAAGTTTCCAAAATTAACAGAAAAACCGATTTTTGTTTTCTTTAATACCTTTTTTATAACAATTTTACGAAAATTAGTATAAACTCTTTAAAAAAAACCTCTACTTAATGAATTATAGTATAGGTACATTCTTATCAGTTATTTGAAAACTCCATACAAATGAAACAAAACAATTTCAATGTAATAAGAACAATGTTTAATTGTATATTAATTTCATAATTTCCTGTCATGGAATAATTAATTTTAGTTCGTTAATACCCTTGACAGAGTTGTCTTGAACGGTGAAAATCGGAGGGATTATATGTACAGACAGACAGGCGAACCGAATACTAGTAAAATATTATCATCTATTGTGGAGTGTCGGATGTACAAATGAACCACAAACAGTCTAAAACAAATACAGTTAACCCATTATCTTAGACAACCTACTACATTTTAAGAGTATTGTCATTTTAAATCAGTTACAATACTTTATGAATTTCGATTAAAATCACTTCTGTTGGTTTCCATGCTCGCATATGCTAGAGGGTAATAAACTTCTACCTACATCAATTAATCATGATTAATTCCTCAAAGTATGCTTTACCAGTGCCTTTGTGGATAATGCACTAAGGCGAATTGTACTGTTGTACCAATAAACTGTGAATTAAAGCTTCTTTGCAATAGATTCCCATCACATTAATAAATTAACAAAGGAACATGATCCTTTACCCAAAAGTTGATAATTTGAATTGAAAACCACGCTAATAGAATAAAACTGTAATATAAATATTGTACAAGGTGTCCCAAACATCATTACCATCTTGAATAACTCTTTTTTTTAACAGTCCCATCTAAACTTAAACAAGTTAGGACAAAGTCAATTATATTAGTTACTTTCCAACTTTTTGTTGGAAAATATGGCTTGAATATAGGGTCAAAAGCTTAATATTTTTAAATTAAACAACCTGTTTATTTTTACATTTCCGAATGCAGAATAAAATAGTACAATATGAAACATTATAATCAAGAGTTTAATTTTAAAATTAAGTAAATAAAATAATTGAAAAAAACCAACACGAAATCAAGATGCCTACAAGAAACTAGTCAATTTGTTGTCAAATTTTATTGTTGTATATCATTAAAAACATTGATAATGGAAGTAAAAGTTACAGAATCAGAGCTAACTGAAATGTTGACGGCTCTGCAAATTTTACTATATACAGGGTGTGTATAAATTGGCGGAAGCGCTACACGTGACGATGTTCTTCGTAAAATTCTAAGTCGAAAATCTGTATACAAAAATGTTGTACCATGCTTCCTATGGCCTCAGGAACCATTTAAAGGAATAAAAATTTGGCAACATTGCATCTATTGATTTGCGTTTGGACATTTTTTTATCAGCAATTTTTACTTAGGTATTTATAATATTTGTTTGAACTGAACGCCTTCAGTTCGTAAACATAGCTGCAAACTTTTGGGTATCGTCTAACACAAACTAGAAATAATTACGAGAAAAACAGAGATGACAGCTAATGAAAATGTTGCCATGTGTATTTTTTTCATTTAAATCAGTGATTAAGATATTTTCAACACCGATTTTTGAAAGGAAAAACACAATATCTAGGAAAAAATATTATTCGAAATTTATTTTTATTCCAAGTCGCAACTTTTCCATTAAAAAATATGAAATAATAACGCTTTTTAAAGGACTGAATGTCAAAGCTTTGAGAACCTCTTGCAGACACAGCAAGCATGGTTGCATGGTACAACATTTTTGTATTAAGATTTTCGACTTAAAATTTTACGATAAACATCGCCACGTGTAGCGCTTCCGCCAATTTATACACACCCTGTATTATGAAATGGTGGAAAAAACTGCACTATACAATTTTTTTAAGTGGCACTACTATCGTTTTCAGACAAAATTCGATGGCAAATGGCAAATGCTCTCATCGTTTTGGTCTTTTATTGGCATTTTATTACTTAATCAAATTAAATATCAAACATCAGTGTGAGAGTTGATACGAGATTTTTTGGATTTGTATGTTGATCATAGTAAACTAGATTTTTTAACTTCAAGCCAAAAACTTATTATTGCAAACTCTCGTGTCATCATGAACTACTAATACCTCATACTTTTTGACATACTTCTCAGAAAAATCCTTATCAACTGTATTCAAATGCTTACATTATAAGAAAGATACAAATATGAACTACCAGCCACTCGAAACAAAAGTTTAAAAATTCGTATTTAAAACACAAGCATTTTTTATGTTTGTTAGAGCACCAAGAGCAAATGTAGTTTATTCTAATTTAACTAATATTTTGATTCAACACCCTTTTAAAAATTTGAAAAGCTTTTTTCTACGTCCGTCCAGATCAGTTGTTTCCAATCAATTTTTAGGCTGGAAAATACAACCTGACCTAGGCCAGAAAGTAATTGGTTGCCATGGTAATGAGTTGTCTTTACCGGCCTAGGCCGGAAAGTAGCTGGTTGCCATAGCGATGAGTTGTTCTGTTGATTTGCGCTGTCAAATAAGCGTCGTTATACCACCAAGCGAGTTTTCACCTGTAGAGTGTTAATTAATTGTTTGATTATGGATGGTGACGATAGTGATTTTGATGTCAGTGGCGAACGCAGAAAAAATATTGTACGCAACATACCCGGAAAGTGTCTTTACTGGACTCGTATGCTTTCAGGACTCGCCTACGGCTCGTCCCAAAACTGCCTACTCGTCCAGTAAAGTATCACTTTCCGGTCTTGTTAAGTAAATAACTATCAAATTTGTACTGAAAAAAAAAATTCAACAACATTTTAAACACTCCAAAATCTATTAACTCGTTTTGAGTACTCTAGATAGTAACCAAACACGCTCATGTTGGTAATAACTTAATAAAGCAAGTCTTATATAAATACATACAAAAAAAATGCACAAACTTTTACCACATCTAGTTATTATGCACTTATTTAGAGTTAAGCAATACTTATGATATTATTTATTTATTATTACAGATGTAAACCAAAGCGGAAGCATCGACAGAAAGGACTTTGAATTAGCAATAGAAGTAAGGATAGCCCCAATAATATCACTAAAAATTGATAGATTGAGAACGTTTTATTTATTTGCTCTTATACTGTTACAGAAAATATGCTCTTTAAGAGGGTGGCCAAAAGGAACAGAAGCCTACGAGAAAACCTTCGAAAGTATGATCCAGATCTGGGATGGGCTAAGAAAACGAGCCGATGCCAATGAGGACGGTCAAGTAAATTAACTTATGCAATATTATTTTAATTAATTTCTTAATGCAATTTTTTTATTGCAACACTCACCAAAGACACAACGTAATATACTTCCAAACTTCCCCATCCTCCCTTTTGCGAGTAAAAGCCTTCTCAGTTAAGGTGGCCGGTTACAACAGATTTCCCTTCAAATGTTGCACAAGTTTGCTAATTGAAACGTTTCTGTATCTTTCATATTAACGGAGTTACCCATACAACAGGTTAGAAAAATGGGCACCCTGTATAGTCTTTGGACAACGTTCTGAAAATCTTGCTGTGGAAAAGAAATCCAGATTTTGTTTAAGAAGCGGGATTTATTGGTTATTTTTCTTTCGGATTCACACGATTTCACTTAATTTTTGGTGTGGTATGGATGGTGCATCCATCTTTAACAGACCACATGTTCTCAACTGTGAATAAAATATGTTGGTTTAATTTCTATTCGATTTTTGTTAAACTAAGAAATTATTCAAGTGTTTTTTGACCAAAACAAATTTGAAAAAGATAAGATGATAAATCTAAGACAAAAATAGTACTCTCAGGCTATAAGTATCATTTTAAATTTGGTGAAGGAACATTCTTCGCCAACAATTCTTCGAAGAATTGTGGAGGCGAAGTACTGTGGGCTAAGGATTGTGGAAGCGAAGAATTGTGGGCGAAGAATTGTGGGCGAAGAATTGTGGGCGAAGAATTGTGGGTGAAGAATTGTGGGCGAAGAATTTTGGGCGAAGAATGTTTTAAATTATCTTAAGTTTCTTGTGCAACTGGATTTGGAATATTAACTGCGTGCAGATTTTTACTTTTCCCAATCTTAAGTCATTTTTAGAAATCATTCAACTCTGCTGTTCGAATAGTGTCTGACATAGATTTTTGTACAGGTTAGTGTCGATGAGTGGTCACAAATGTGGAACGAATATGCCAAAAATCCGGATAAGCCGTTGGATTGGCAAACCCAGTACCTTAGATTCATGTTCGATTTAGAAGACGCCAGCGGCGATGGTGCCATCGATGTAGATGAGTTTACTAGTGTATGCTCGTGCTATGGCTTGGAAACCTCCGAGTGTAGAAGCGCTTTTGAGAAAATGTCAACTGTAAGTAAACGTAATTCATAACTTTCATACTCAGAAATTTCTAGCTAAAAAGAATAAAGAGCACTACACTGCACGTAACAATCACTTTAATACATTCTTTTGCAGGGAGGCAATAATGTTACTTATCCGCAGTTTGAAAATTTGTGGAAGCAATTTTTCATGACCGAAAATCCTTCCGATCCTGGAAACTTCATCTTTGGCAAAACTTCATTTTAACCTTTCAAAATCGATGGATTAACCTTTTAGTGTATTACTTCTTCATATCTCTTCATATCTATCAACCTTTTTGCTCATGAATGGGGAATACACATTGAATTTTACTGTAATTTATCGTAGGGTTGTATAACACTGTGTTTAAAACTTGCATTCAAAATGGAACCATTAAACGCTTAGAAATAGAAGCAATTTTGAGAATGTAGGTTGTTAATTAATAGGTCAATTAAGTGCAAATTGTAAACGATATTAATAAAAAGGATTTTAATAACATAAGCATTTGCAATACACCGAAAACATTATTCTACAACGGAAGCATTAAAGAGGCTTCGATTTTTAAACCTTTTATTTCAGGCCCTTGGTGAGCTCCAAGAAATTTAAAATGCGAAAGAAAACAAGTACATTTCTTAGATGGCACCCCAATTAATTGTTTTATATACAGGGTGTCCCAAATTCGAGTAAATGCATGAGGATATAGCTGATCTTAAGAGCTACGAGGTATGTTAAATTAGGGCAAAGTTAAGAAATTAGATGCTCATTAAATATCTGCAAAGAAAATTTTCATAGCTGTCTTAGTTAAAAAGTTATTCAAGAAAAACAGAAAAAATTGATTTTCTACAATTTTTAAGATGTCGACAATCTGGAAGCACTTCTCCATGGCAACTTCTTGCGCTTTATATTTTGAGATAACATAAAATTTCCAACAACGTTTCGTCTCTTCAGAAACCTCATCAACTTCATTTTGTCAAATACGGCGAAAAAAATTTAATCTCATAGTCGGTTAGCATATTGTCTTCTGATTTCGATGATATATGACACTTAATATCTAAAATGATATTTTACCACAAAAACTTGGGAAAAATTCATTTTGTCCAATTTTTGAAAAAAATGGTCTTATACACAAAAAAAAGCAATTTTTGTTGTTGTTCTGTTAAAACTGCCACTTTGACAGCTATGAAAATTTTCTTTGCAGATATTTGATGAGCAAATAATTTGCCCTAATTTAACTGACCTCGTAGCTCTTAAGATAAGCGAGATCCCCATGCATTTACTCGAATTTGGGACACCCTGTATACAACGTTTTTTCGATTTAAAAACAAAATCGTTTCTTTAAATAAAAAGAAAAGACTACATCCATATCTCTCAATTTCTCTTTCCAAATTCGATTCCTTATTTCATTGCATGCCTTACAGAATAAACAATCGGTTCTAAGTCTTTATTATTTAGAGGAAATGATTGTCAAAACAATCTGATAAGCTCCATATTGTATTATCAATATTTCTGACGGTACGATAACAAAATAATTCTTATAGTTCATGTGAAGTTCTCTAAAAACGTTCGTGTTTTTTCAATTGAGCATATGTCAGGGAAACTGCACTACTAATTCAAAGAAACTGTGCTGGCATTCCAACCGTCCCCAAGGAACTTCTTCGCCTTCTTTTTCATAGAAGCACGGAAGCAGTCGTTATGTTTCTTACGTGATATTACAACACTGAAACGTTTGTCATCAGAAATCCTAACTTTGTTACACTTTTAATATTGTAAAGCGCTAAGATGCTTGTGTGGCGTTTTTAGTGTTTATCAAGCTTACATTATCACAATCTTACTTTGTTTAAAGCTACTGAAAAGGCGTTATATTCAAACTGAACGAAGTCTCATGTGGTAGGTTCAAACTTTTAATTGTTTTTCCCCAACAACGGTTTAATTTTACAAACCTTGTATAAAATGCTTAATAACATCTACGATGACTTTAGAATTTTTTGTAAACTTTTTGTTAGCAATTCTAACACAAAATAAATACGTATTTTATCGTATAACGTGCAGGGAAATGAAGTTTTTGTTTAACATGCCAAGATTAGCTTTAGTACAACACCATGTATTAAAAAAACACAAAATAAACTCAGAGTAGGTATAAATTATTGTTAATTGTTAACATAGTGTTGACTTTCGTATGATTGTAAATATTTTTGCAAAAATGTTGGCCGGGCTAAAACTCAAAAGACCTTTTTAACCAATATAAATCTGGCCATACCGCATTATCTAATGTCTAAAATTGTTACAAGTGTCGCTTTTAAAAGTTACGATTATTTCAGACCAATGTTAAAAGTGTCATCCTATATGGCTCGGAGACTTGGAAAGAAAGCAAACAGTTATGTCAGAAATTGCAAGTCTTTGTAAACAGGTGTCTCTGAAATTTTTGCAATATCTTTTGGTCGGAGAAAGTAAGTAACGAAGAACTATGGAGGATGACAGAAGAAGAAGAAATAGAAATAACAATTAAAAGTCGAAAATGGACCTGGGTAGGACAAACATTACGATAATCGACTACAAGTATAGTGAGACAATCGATGAATTATAGTGTACCAGAAAGAAGAAAGAGAGGAAGACTACCAAATACATGGAAACGAACAGTCCATAAAGAACTCCAAAAAATAAATAACGTGGAATGAGACCAAAAGAATAGCGAGAAATGGAAGGGAGTAGAGGGTGCTAGTAAATGAAATATTGCAAGAATAAATAGGCGGCCTTGCTATCATTAAGCTCACTGCTGCAGAGTCACCGAAGGTGCCCTTTGCTCCGACGGGAACTACATGATATTTGATGATGTTCACCAAATTAAATAGTCATCACATTTTTTCGGAAAAAAAGCTCCGATATTTATCAAAAATCAAACATCCCTCACAAAATTTTAAAAAGCACACACATTGGACAAGTTCTTTGCTAAAACGAATGCTAGTGACTCGTTAGAAAACGGATTAAAAAAACATCAACCGCCAAAATTAGAGTTACCTGATGTTTCAATGCAAGGTGACTCCCCATCTAAACAATAATTGTTTACCTTCTCTTCAGTTTCTGCCATCATTGATCCTTTGCCAAGATAAAGTTCTGGTTACATTTTTATTTATTTATCAGATTCGGGACTAGAAACGAATTATTCCAATTTTATCAAGCTCCTATGGAAAAAAATTATTCTATATTCGTTCGATTTAGTATTCGTCAATTCGTCCATCCCTCAGGAACGGATTAGTGACGAATATAGAGCTTCCACTGTATTAATAAAACTTCAGCGTATGGTATACATTCGCACATATTTTATATGCAGACTTATACCAAAAATGTATAGAGCCATTGCGGACTTTATCAATTACGTATTCAATTTATTTATAGGCAATAATTAAGTCAATATAAAATGGTTCTAGTTTGAATGTTTTTGTTTTAATTGCATGATGATTGTTTATAATTGTCATAAATATAGCAGATAGTAATATGGTTAAATAGTTTTTATTAATTAGGTAACATAAGGAAACCTCAACATGAAGCACATAAGGATAAAGCATGCATTTTACATTCATATCTCTGTACTGTAAAAGTTTAGCCGATAATAATACTGTTTGGATGTTGGGTAATATATTTAATAAAATTATATGATAATGTCAATGTTGTTATTTAATTTATAACGTTTGTAGTGTTTGGTTGAGATGTTTTTGGTGTGTCACATAATTTGTGATTACGAGACAGGTAAAGAAAGTCTTGCACACGTTTGGGATTGCTCTGAACAGTCCGGAATTTCAATGAGTCCGGTATTTTGTCTTAGAGCGTCAGGGATTCCAAATTATTTTCCGATATTTCAAAGTTTTTTCGAAGCCCATATTTCTTTGTGCAAAACAACCAACGTGTCGTTATTCTTTGTCTGCCACGAGATTTTTATATATTCCGTCCATCTAACTGTGAAATTAGCTTTGGCCTAAAACACGAGAGTTGAGGTTTCTTGTCCTGGCGATGGTGATAAAAATAAAAATATAGTAGTATCTGGTAACCATAAAGTTATCAAAGATTTTGATTTGTATCAGATCGATCGAAACACATGCACTAGTAGAAATTCAATAAAAATTAAACCATGCTATATTTATGTCTCAAATCTGATTTTATTAGGTATACAGAGATGAATTAATCCAACAATGAAATAAAAATCAAAATATATCTAGTAACCATTAACACAAGAATAAAAATTAATCAAAATTGTAATTATTTTAATAATTTTAGTGGTTGCTTAGAAATCCGTTCTCTACTAACGCAATTTTTCCACTAAATTTCCGTATTACCTAACAATCCGTCGTCTAATGCAACTTTGCAGTAAGTTAGCTACCTGTAATGTTTTGTGTACGTGCTAT
The DNA here is from genome assembly GCA_947652605.1 of Elmis aenea. NCBI lineage: Eukaryota > Metazoa > Arthropoda > Insecta > Coleoptera > Elmidae > Elmis > Elmis aenea. Next base: position 4,738,067 of record OX393576.1, on the reverse strand, counting down.
TCTGTTTTCAGGATTAAATCTAACAGATGGCAATACTCCTTCCACAAATTACAGGTAGCTAACTTACCGCTAAGTTGTATTAGAGGACGGACTGTTAGGTAATACAGAAATTTAGTGGAAAAATTGCGACAGTAGAGAACAGATTTCTAAGCAACCACTTAAATTATTAAAATAATTACAATTTTGATTAATTTTTATTGTATTAAAGAAGCTGCAATTTCTCACTCATTTATTTATTTGTTTACTGTTTCTATAATTACATAAACAGATACAAACTCCAGTGATATGGGGCCTACAACTTTTTTTATCAAAAATATTTGAGGTATGTTTACATTAACTCAATTAGAACAGCTGATCGTATATTATTTAAAAAAGTTAAATTTTAGCGTTAATAAGAACATTTAGAGCAAAATGAGAAAGACATGTCTAAAAACCATGAATAATCTTTCAACAAATGTGAAGCTTAAAACCCATATTAAGAAAATGTGTACATGCTATTGTGTTTTCAGGATTAAATCTAACAGATGGCGTTACTCCTTCCAAAATGGGATATTTTCTTGAAAAATGGGAAAACCACAAAAGCTACGGTCTTTATACACACAATTATGGTAGATATGTGATGCTTAGGATGCGTTTAACAATAATACAAAACATGGAATTAATTGCACACTTTTTGATTTTACGTATTTTTAAAATTTTTGAAATACTCTCAATCTCAAATCATAAGTATTCATGGAAGCTATTTATTAATTATAGTGTGTTTAACTCTTTTACCAACTTTAAAGAACGTCGCACAATTTTTGAATCTTTGGTAAAACAAAATGCAAGGATATACCACTAAGATTTTTCAAAACAGTTTTAAAAATTACAAAATAAAGCAGTTTCTGAACTTATTATTGTAAATAAATTTTGCTTAGGGTGTATTTGAATAATAATAAACATTGTTCAAGCTATAAGTAACGTGTGTACAAAAATTATCCAAGTAGAGAGTCGTCAAAGGTAAAGGTATGGGAAAAATTATAAATTTATTTATAATTTCAAAATTGCCCCGTATATTGTAATATCTAAAATTTTTAATATGGGTTTTAACCTTCAAATTTGTTGAAAGAATATTCGTGGTTTTTAGACATGTCTTTCTCATTTTGCTCTAAATGTTCTTATTAACTCTAAAATTTAACTTTTTTAATAAGAGTTTAAGACAAGATTGCTATTTTTAAACTTTTTTTGTACCTTCAAATACACAAACAAGCAATGTATGACGAATATCCTTTAGGGGGGGGGGGGGCACACCAGTTTATTTGGCTGAATTAATAACTACCTTCAGTTTAAATCAAATAAATTTTATTAAAAGTACAAAATCTGCTTTCTTTGTAGGCACAAGTTAGTCCACTAATTAAATACAAACTAAAATTTCAAACAGCAACTTAAAACTATTTTTAATAGTAATTAAGGAAACAACTTTACACTAATTAAAAACGTAAAAGACTATTCTTGACTTTTGTACACCAGCTTCAGTCAGGTACTAAAGCTTATCTTATCACTTGTCAAAATATTTCACCTCGTATCTGGATTTAATAATTAATACTTTATTAAATTCTTAAAATTAATATTACTGAGAAAAAAACAACTAAAATCTATATTATTTTTTTTAAGATAAAACAGTTGTATGTTACATTGAGACAAATTTACTTCTTGTGAAGTCTTCCACGTCCTCGTCCACGGGAAGGACCAACTACATGCCAAGTATCTGGTTGCACTACATTGCTTAAACAAAACGATTAAGAAATTCACGTAACAGATTTTTATAAACATAAATTATACTAGATGACCCAAAAATCAGCCCCTTTACAGGCTTCTTATTATTTTCGGATGTGAATAAATTTGAATTGAAATTCAATCCATGGGGAAATCAGAACTAATTTTTTTGTCACTGTACAGGGTGGTCCAAATTCGATGGGATAGCAGGGGTATCTCGCTTAATATTTAAGATAGAGAAACGGTTAAATTACCAAAAATGTCCAGTTTTTTGAGACAATTCAGAACCGTTTTCAAAAATATTCTATCATTTCCGGTTTTCGAGCTATTGAATAAAAAGTGTTTTTTTGTCATATTAATAATGTGTCATATCTCCGTTATTGTTCTAAATATCGTTTTTTTTTTTTTGTTAGTATAACCAAATTAAGCATAAAAATACCTAAAAATAATCTTCATAAATATTTTCGATATTTACAACAATAACGGAGATATGACACATTATTAATATTACAAAAAAAAAACACTTTTTATTCATTAACTCAAAAACCGGAAATGATAGAATATTTTTGAAAACGGTTTTGAGTGTGTCTCAAAAAACTGCACTTTTTTGGTAATTTAACCGTTTCTCTATCTTAAGTATTAACCGAGATACCCATGTAATCCCATCGAATTTGGACCAGCCTGTACAGGGTGGTCCAATTTCAAACGTTTTACGGGGTTATCATAACAGTTGGAGAAAATCTGATATCAGTCTCTTTTTTGAGATAAACATGCCTGTCATATCAGATTTTTTTATCGTTTTCCATTTTACCACTAGAGTTGAAAAATAAAGTTTCAACGATTTTGAAAATTTACAACTACTTCTTAATTTATGAACTTTCGGAATACTTAATATAGTGGTACCTACATTTTTAATAACGCTATTTCAATTAAGATTAATACAAATCAAGTGACAACCAACGTGTAAACTTAAAACCGTCATTTTTGGAGGTTAGAAAAACTGTCACTTTAAATCTTGGAGGTTAGAATGGTCACGGTCATTTACACAGGTTAGGAAGCCTGTCAAAAAATCAGGAACTTTTCGACATAAATTTCCGCTAGATGGCGATACGCTAAGAACCATTTGCCATAAATATCCGTTAGATGGCGGTAAGTTAAAACATTGTGACGTGTCGTAATGACAAACTGTCATGCCGCGGTCATACGACACGCTCACATCACTGAAAACAACGCAATTTCATTTTTAGTCTTTAGTGCCAAAATGGAAAGTGTTATTAAAATGACGACACGTGTTTATTTTTTTTGAAAATAGCCAAAGAAACCGATATCAGATTTTTGCCAACTGTTATGGTGACCGAAATACCCCGTAAAACATTCGAATTTGGTCCACCCTGTACAAACAAATAATTTTACCGAAAAATTATTAGAAATATAATGAAACTTACTTGGTTGTTCCAACTGGGTACTTATTGTCTTCACTGATACCAAGTCTACCATACGAACTTGATAAATCTTCGTAAGAATTAACATCAGCATTTTTTCTTTCACTAGAATAACCCGAGTCTGGCGCACCCCTGCTCGGTTTCACTTTTGGTACCGTGTAAGATTTACTATTTAAGGAAACAGATGGCGCAGCTATTCCTGCACTAGCAGTAACAGGACGACGTGCTAAATTATCATTCTACAACAATAATAATTAACATTTTAAATTAGCACAAAACACGTGACATACCTGTTGTTCTCTATTATCGTTGTTGTGCTGGAACTGTTGAATACGCTGACGTTCTTCCATGCGGAAATTTTTACGTACCGAGGCAGACTGCACTTTTTGAACACGTAATATCGGATTGGACGAGCAATGTTCTTCCGGATTATAAGTGGGATGTTCATCCTGTGCACAAAAAAAAGCTTTCTCCAGTAAAATAAATTAAACTATCACCAACAAATACAAGACCTTATTCAATGATTATCTAAGAGAACGAAAGTACGGCAAATTTTAAATTACCTCATCCCAGTTTTCCTCACAGGATATGTTAAATTTCGGAACTGGAAATTTATTCAGGTCAACATCTTCTGCGACGAAGACATCTTTATCGACAGTTATCCGATCGCTGCACGACATATGGTGATACTAAAAAAAAAATGTGTTACCACTGTACATCATAAAATGTAAATTTGTCTTAGTACTTTCAGCTCTGGCTCTGGAATACGGTGCGTTGAATTAAACATACATTCCACGATCTTGGCATCGGGATAATTACGCTTACATTTCACCAAATGCGTCTGCATGCGATGAGCTATGATCTCATGAGCAGAATTATAAGGACACAATATTGTGGGTTCTTTGTTTCTGTAACATTGTACAATATTGTGAAATACAATTTTATGAAAACCAAAAACTACTTACTTAACTGATTCCATTTTAGATAAATTTTCTGAAAAAGGTCACTAAGTTTTATATTTGGTCTTGGAAGAATTCTTTAAAAGAAATTCACAAAATTAGCTTAGCAACTAATCTGTTAGGCACAAAATATGTATCACACTGAGTAGATTACGTTCTGTGGCTAAACAAATTAGATAACTGTTATTATCTGACGAAAATATTAGGTACATATGCAATAAGCACGAAACGACGACAATCGGAAGTTAGCAAGGTTAGGAAACTGACGCTTCTTCTATGACTGACTCTTCTATGAAATGAACTGACTGAGTTTACATCAAGCAACACCACAGAACATACACTAGATCACCGTTAGCGCGCACTTTCTCGTATGTTCTGTGACCATAGATCTGCGACTTTCTCTTTATATATAGCCCGTACGCATGCGCGCACAATTATCAAGTTCCATTCAATTTATTAATTACATATACCTAAAAGTTTATATTCAATAAAATCTATTAATTATACATTTTTTTAATATGTTGAGCAGATTTCCCAAATATCTTTGCTCTTAAGTAACATACATTTTATGACAGATTCAAAAATTTAGAGGTTAAGAAGTAGACTTCTCTGTTTAAACAAATGGTTGTCTGGACAACCATAAGCATAGAAAAAAGACAAAGCACCGTAACCATGATAAAAATAGGACGAATCCACAGAACACTGATCTGTCGTCTCTTTCTTCATTCGCTAATAAACGTTTTTTTTTTGCTACGACCACATTAAAAAAGTTTTCCAAAACCAAAGGAGCATTTAGCAAAACTTCTATATTATAAATAAAATAAATAACGCATTTGAAAAACCACTTTAATAACGACAGTCAACAAATTAATCTTAAAATCTTATAAATACATTTTACATAGGCAAATAATACAGTACAAATATATATAAATATAAAATCGTAAGATATGAAACAATTTAATTCAATAATTACATCACAGAATATCGACCCACAAGAATAACATGGCAGTTATCACAAACTCTGACTGGTTTTGCAGACGAAGGCAAAGGCATGGAATTTTCTGAACAAGAGTTGCAAAATATTTCCCCACAGTTTCGACAATGGTGCTGAAACACATAATAGTGTTAAAAACTGCAATTTACAAACATAAAATAAACTTTTATAGGTTTAATACACATTAAATTTTTGTATACCGTTAACACCACTCTAGCCACAACATTCAATATCAACTGCAATTTACAAGAAGTAGCGGGAACGTCAATAATTACATATTATTTTGTGTTTAAAGACATACTTAATATAAAACCATAAACTGATTAAACTTTTAAAATGCAAGTGACTCATGTAAGGTTATTCGTGTGAAATTATGCTGTTGATTGGTAAAAGTGAGGTTAGAATTATATACAAATAAAGCTATCAAGTAATAAGTCATACAATGGCCCATTTACCAGTTTCGCGGATTAAAACCATCATGAAAAGCTCTGCAGATGTTGAAAATGTCAGCAAAGAAGCTACCTACGTAGTTACAAGGGCAACGGTACGATTATAAATAGTTAATGTGAAATTATTAGTTACTTATGATAAACGTAATTTTTAGGAAGCCTTCATTAAATTAATCGCACAAGAAGCTCACAATGATACTGGAAAAAATAAAAAACTGGATTATAAGAATTTATCAAATGTAATACACGACATGGAACGATATGAATTTTTAAGAGAAATAATACCTAAAAAAATAACAGTTGCACAATACAAAGCTTTAATGATTAAACTGCAACGGAGACAAAACAATGAGCCAGAGTCGGACTCAAGTGATGATGAAAGTAGTGGGGGTAGCAGTAATAACGAAGAAAGCAGTTCAGATGAATCTACAAATGCCAATGAACGTAACTCAGTACCAGAACATAACTAGCATGATTACATTAATTAATTGTATAAACTTTTCATTATGTACCAATTTTTATAAATAAAATACTTTAAACAGTTGCGTTTTTTACAAAATAATTATTTGTTTTTATTTTTATTAGAAACTAATTTTTATTACATTTGCATTGATAGTTATAGTATAATTTTTAAGATTTGATTGTTTTTTGTTATGTTAAATAGACTGTTTGCTATAATTTGAATAAACTTTGAACTGATTTTTCTCAAAAATTTTGTTATGTATGCATACTTTTTTAATACATGGTCGGATTCAGAATTAAATTCTCTATCTGAATCAACAAAAAGATGTATACTATGTAATTAAAAAAAAAAAAACAGTTGCCTGTCACAGATTTGACATACGTCATCGTAGAGATAACAAATGCACATCATTTAATAGAGAATTTGTCGCCGTTTTCAAATATATAAGGTGTGTTGGGGTTATTTTCAAAAATTAAAAAGTTATAGGGGTGCGACAGTCAAACTGAATCACCCAGTATAATATTCAGTTAAAAAAAAAAACCTACCTTTCTTCTAGTCATGTTGAATTCCTTATTACAAGCGTTGCAGTTACTAACAGATTTGTCCATGGCCCATGTAGCTTCAGATTTTTTTCGATTTGCTTCTTCCTTCAAATCTGAAATTTGTAATTTGGTGGCACTTAGTTGGCCTCCTAATTCTTCCAATGTCTGTTCTTGTTCCAAACAATGTTCTTTTAAGGTGTAATAATCTTCTTGCAATGTTGCATATTTCTAAAGAGAAACCAACATAACTGATTAATTTCATAATAAAATTAGAGTGATAATTAATAAATGTTTCAAGTAAAAGACTTATTTTCAATGTAATATAAATAAGTTTAGTTGAAAATTATTATCCATGAAGATTGAGGGACCTCTTGTAGAAAAACGACCTGTTTTGGAACTTTCATCTCTTTGTCAGTAGCTTTCTTATTTATTAACATGTGAATTTTTACAAATAAGATTCTAAGAAGATAACAAAATAGGTGGTTTTTAAGATTTTAAAAATGTGACATCGAGGGTTCTTACTATTTACTGCTTACTAAAATTTCAAATCAATTTTTACCTATATTTAAAGCAAAATACAGTACGGAATAAATTAATAACGAAAAAATGAGTGTTAATTAACAGTTACTAACTTGTGCAATTGCTCTAAGATGAGTTAATTCTTGTTGCAACTGTGAAATTCGCTCTCTATCTTGCTGCATACTCTCTTGCAACGATATCCTCCACTCTCTTTCAACCTTCAAATCGCCTTCCACAGAATTCGCTTGTTCTTCGTGCTGTGCTGCCTGCATATTCAACTCTCGTCGTTTTTGTTCTCCATGGACTCTCTCAATTTCACATTCACGATATCTAAAAATAAATATTCACTGAACTATTTGAATTGCTGATAGATATTTGCCACTTATCCAGAAAATGTTACTCTTACCTTCATCATGTTATTTACAGAGTATAAATGATAACATGTGTATTTAAGAACTGAAATTATATAAAAAATTACTACGAATGAAACCTCTCTTACTCGGCTTACAAGGGGGGCTTATAAAAATCGAGTTATGGAGGAAAATCGACTTAGGGAGGTTTTGTTAAATATGCAATTGGAGGGAGGAATAATGCAGGTTTATAAAGGTTAATAATGTTATTAGAATTTTTACAGTTGGCGTGCACCAATTTCAACAGACTAAAGTCGAACAACTGGGATAAATCGAGTTACAGATGTATTGAGTAATAGAGGTTTCACCTGTACCACTCAATAATTGCAAATTCAAAAATTTTGCAAATAAGTAACACTTAATTCGAGCCACTGTGATGATCTTATTCGATGTAAGAAATAATTAGGAGATTAACAAAAAGTTACAGATGATAGAACTCAATTTGTAGAGATTTTCAGATGTTTTGAAAAGTGCATGGTTTACTTGATGGCAGTACAAAATTAAATTTTTGCTGCAATGTATTCTTTTGTTTTAAAAATAAAGATTTGAATTTTTGTGTATACTAATTTCACAAGCAAAATAAAGTGGGGGGGGGGGCACAGTTAGTACCAAGATATAATAATCAACTTTAAATTTTCTTATGTATGCCACATTAGATATTTTCTTGTTATTATAGTACATCACTTGTTAAAAATAATTAATACCTATCAATTTCAACAAAAATTACTTTTTAAATAAGCTGGCCATAAGCAATTTTTTTTCCAATAGACAAACAAGTCATTATCTATCATATTTTAATTACTTAAAATACTTACAGCAATAATTATAATCTTAGTTGTTTTGTGAACTGAATACTACTAGTTTATTCGGCGTGTGAAATAATCACAAAACACAAAATTAAAATTGTTATTTTTAAAACTAAAATAGATGAAATTAAATAAATCACAAAATTTTATTTTTTGCTTATCAAACTATGCATTTTTCAGAGCTAATTTAACCAAATCTCTATCTCTTACATAAAGCAAGATCACTATAGCGGCTCGAATGATATGGTATAACCCGACACATGCAATATGTAGCAAATAAATTAAAAAATAATGTAACCAGCCAATATTAAAGTATAGGTTTAGTCATGGGCGTCCGCAGAAAATTATCCAGGGGGCAAAGCTTGCAGACCAAATTGCCCACAACTGATTCTATCAGGAGTGCATTAAAACATTAACGAATTTTTAACTTGACCCTCTTTTATTTGATCATTAATGGAGGAAGCACTCGATTCCAGGCAGGGGCAAGTGCCCCGTTTGCCCTCCCCTGTCGACGCCCATGGGTTTAGTACATCACAGTCCAAAATTATAATTTCAACAGTAAATATTACCACAAAGTTAAGATAAAAAACAAAAATAAAAAAGTGAAAAACATATACAAACAATCTACTCCACAACAGGTACAAAAACAAAATCTAAGCAAAATATGACAGTTCTTTAAAAACTTAAACCTGATATATTGCTTCTTTAAAATTGATTAAATAACTGCTAAATTAACTGAACATCAAATAAAAATAAATAATGCAAAACACAAACAGAATATTGTAAACAATGGCAAACCAACTACAGAAACACTAAAACAAAAAACAAATGAAATATAATTAAAAAGGGGTACCACAACATACAATAAAACATTACATTTATTCGCACAAGCTTTATTATACAAACATTTTAAAATAATTCCAATTTTTTTTTTATAGAAACAATTACATACATAATGACAAAATAATTTACATTTTTTAACACAATAAAAAATTTAAAAATCGTAATAACAAATATTAACATTAAACATTTCGGTAATAACATACACATAGTACATAGAATAGAGCATTAACGTACTTCTTAAAATATTGTTATGATCAAGCGGCTGCTGTAGTGAAGGTTTGCCAAAATTTCCAATATATATTTATTAATACCACAACATTGAAAGTAGTAGCATACACATTTCCTAACAATTTATAAATCGTACATACAATTCGTAGCTAAAATATATCTGAATGTGTGAAACTTTATCACCTGCACTTTAAATGCATGCAGATTATTTTTATCAATAAAAGCAAAATTGACTAGTAAATAAATTACCTACTTTGCTTCGAGAGTTTGAATAGTGTCTGACATAGACTGCGATTTAGCCTCTAGTTTGGATATAAGTTCGGTCTTATGCTTAAGTGATGCCTCGCATTCCTAAAAATAAATCACCCTTTTACATCATTCTCAGTCTTTTGTTACCAACCCTTACTTCTTTCAGCACCTACATTTTAACCATTTAAAAACAATTTCATCTCAACAAAGTTAACTCAGTGGAAGAATTCGCAGTACAAGGTAGACCAAATTCGAATGTTTTACCTCGGTTACCGTAATAGATAGCGAAAATCTGATTTTGGTCTCTTGGGTTATTTTTTTGAGAAAATAACGCCCATGCAATCAGATTTTTTCTATCGGATTCCATTTTGGCACTACAGACGAAAAATGAAATTTCATCATTTTTGAAAATTTGCTGTAACTTCTTTATTTATTAAATTAGAACAAAATGTTACAAAGGTTTTTTATACAGATTTTTATGCTTAATTTAAAAACAAAAGTAATTTTTTCTTAGCCACCTTGACTTTCGAGATATGGAGTAAACTTACATTTTTTTAAATAGAAGCCCTAGTTGGCCATGACTTTATGTGAAAGAGTATTTTTTTAACTTTTCAAAAATATATAGTTTTATATATTTGTCCCAAAAAACAACCAAGATACAGCCAATTTTGTAAAAATTCCATCATCAAAGTTAGCCATGATTTCGTAAACCAGTGATGTATGCAATTATTAAACTAAACGTCATTGCCAAGTAAATTTTTTAACTTTTAAGCAAATCCGTGTATTATTTTGTATTTTATAACTGTTTATTGTGGTATTGTGAACATGGCTAAATTTGAACTCTTTGAAAAGTTTAATATGTTAGAATACTACTTTGTAAGTGATAAAAACGTAGCGGCTGTTTCAGAATTTACTTGGCAATGACGTTTAGTTGTTTAATAATTGAAAACATCACTTGTTTATGAAATCATGGCAAACTTTGATGATCGAATTTTTACAAAATTGGCCATATCTTGGTTATTTTTTGAAAAAAATATATAAAACTATATATTTTTGAAAAGCTAAAAAAATACTCTTCCACATAAAGACATGGCCAACTAGGGTTTCCATTAAAAAAAATGTAAGTTTACTACATATCTCGAAAATCAAGGTAGCTAAGAAAAAATTACTTTTGTTTTTAAATTAAGCATACAAATCTGTATAACAAACCTCTATAACATTTTGTTCTAATTTAATAAATAAAGAAGTTACAGCTAATTTTCAAAATGATGAAATTTCATTTTTCGTCTGTAGTGCCAAAATGGAATCCGATAGAAAAAATCTGATTGCACAGGCGTTATTTTCTCAAAAAAATAGCCCAAGAGACCGAAATCAGATTTTCGGTATCTATTACGGTAACCGAGATACCCCGGAAAACATTCGAATTTGGTCCACCCTGTACTGAATCTATATTACTCACTTAAAAATGTTTGCATCAGTACAAAATACTGACAATATTACGAGCTCAAAAAAGCGTCACAGTTTATACCACAGTAAATGTGAATTTTTACATATTTTATCTTTACAGTAAGCTGTATCTGTTCTATCATTCTGGTTACATAAATTTCGTCTACATTCATTTCTGGAACAAACTACAATTTAATCAGTACGGATGACTAATTATTATCTTTTGAAAGAAGTTTGTAATGTGGCCAAAACATCTGCCTGTTATATCAAAACAAAACAACTGCAATCTAACCAATTACAATCAACCTACAGCACACTCATCTTAGCAGTCATTTGTTACTCATGCTAATTAAGTAATAATTGACACTATTATATCTTTATGACAAGCAAAGAGTGTACTTATCAAGTACAATAAAATAAGTACCAGAAACAAAACTATGAAGTATTATAGTAATATATGATAGAATATTTTTCCCGCAATAATTTTTCTTTAAATATAAAATATGTAAAACTTACATTTACAAATAACACACTGCGATAATATTTTTGAAACACTCAGTATATGCAGAAATTTTACTAGGAGTATTAAATTTGGTCAAAATAACTTTAAGGATTGCCGAATGGTACATTAAAAAATTATTTAGAGTTAGAATCTTGTTCTTTTGGTGCCATGACTGGTTCACTTGTTGATGTATCAACAAGTGATACCGAACTATTTTTTTGGCCTACATTAGAACTTGATATTTCATTTGACTGAACACCACAATTGCTTTTGTTATCAGTGCCATTCTTGGATGTGGTAGCTGTTGAGTCAACATTTTCATTTTGTGCAGGTGATTTTTTGAACTTTAAACTTTCCGTATCAAAACCCTTAAAATCTGTTTTAAGTGTAAGTGGTTTTAATTCGGCAGCAAATTTTTTATCGGGAATTTTTCTCTCACGATTGGCATCTTTAATGAGATGGTTGTATTTTTCTAAGTTATTTAAAATTTTGCCAATCTGGCATGCCTTAGCCTGAAGACGACTCACCACTTCTCCTTTTTGAGTCAGTTCCATTTCACATTCCTATAAGCAGCCATTAAATTTCAGTATTCGATTGTTTAACAAACACAAAACAAAAGAAAAACTTGCAAATTTTGCTGTGCTTTTTAGAGTGGCATGGGCAGAAATTTTGATGTTATTAAAAATGAATTTTCAACCCCAATTAAGAGATTCTTAATCTAACTTCAATAAGCCCTAGGCCCCGAAAAATCTAGATCCGCCCCTGGTTACTCTGACAGAATCACAGTTAAACAAAGCCCAATTCAGAATGAAACATATACAAATGGACCATGGAACAGTAATTTAACACAGAATCTTCCAAGATGATAATAAAAAGAATAATATTTTTCTGCGTCCGGCCAGAAAATCAGCTATTACCGATCAATTTTTAGGCTGGAAAATACATCTTTACTGGACTAGCCTGGTAAAGTGATGGTTGCCATGGCAAATCAACACTTTACCAGATTAGTCCGGTAAAGTAGCTGGTTGCCATGGTTTTTTGTTGATTTGCGCTCATAGAAGTTTGCGCTGTCAAACAAATGTCATTATACCAAGCGAGTTTTTACCTGTAGTTTAAGTGATTGTTTAATTATGGATGGCGACGAAAGCGATTTTGTGAGTGGCGGACGCAGAAAAAATATTGTACGTAACACAGCCGTTAAGTGTCTTTACTGGACTCGTGACCTTTCAGGACTCGCCTACGGCTCGTCCCAAAACTGTCACTCGTCCAGCAATGTACCACTTGCCGGTTGCCGGACTTGTTACGTAAATAACTATTATTCAACAAATGAACAGATAAAACATAATTTTCTGTTCTTGGGGTCCTAAACACATATGTACCTCAAGACACTATGGGGATTTCGCATAATATAAAACATAAAGATTCCATTAAGTTTGTAAAAAGTTACCAATACATTAATACATAGAGATATTCAAGTTTTTAAAAATACACAGATCACTTGATGGAAATAAAAAGAAATTTTGTGATTTTTAACTTAAGTTTATATCGTTTTCAGTTTTGAAAGTAAAAGTCTCAATAATTGGGAATTGAGATGATCCACACAAACTGGTGGTTTTAGATGTATACAGGGTGATTCATAAATAATGGGAAAAATTTCAGGTCATTTCTTTTCAAAAATTAAGGGGATCCTTTTATATAATTTTTTTTCTAAAACATTTTCTTGCAGAGTTACAGTCCCTAAAGGTGAACAGTAAAATTAAGTTTTGATTTTATTTCTCAAATTTGGTGAAATGTAGGAAAATGACATTCAGTTGATACTTTTTACTTGTTAAAAGGTTTCCTATAGTAATATTTTCAATCATCTCCTATTTTCACGAGAGGCTGACAAGTGCGACCCCTGTTGGTTTTTTTATCTGAACTCTTAGGTGGTTGAAATTTTGCAATTTAAAAAATCTTTATTTTTTATTCCATATTTTTTTCTGGAAGACCTAGTTTTTAAGTGTACCCTATATAATAAGCAACTTTTAATTCTCTTAAGGATACCATATTAGATATTACTTAAAGAGATAGCACTTGTTTTTATATTTTTAAGATGTAATTTATTTTTTGCTTTCGTTAACAACACATTTTTTTAAACTTTCAATATGGCTACATATTGAGCTATACTATAAGCACTTTTCACAAATTAATCGAATTTGTATTGTATTAGGGGCAATTTCCATAGTGGTACGAGTTAAGTGATATACAGGGTGTTTGAAATTTGAGTATAAACATGGGGATCTCGCTTATTATAACAGCTACTGTACAGGTTTAAATTTGGTAAAGTTGCTAAACTTTGTGCTTATTAATAATCCAAAGAGAAATTTTAAATATCTCAAACGGTATCCGAGAAAATTAGGAAAAACCGGAAAATACGAATTTTGAAAATCGTCTTAACTCCCTTGGATTATGAAATGATTCTAATGTGTAAAAACATTGCCTAAGCAAGATTTTAAGCTGAATCAGATCGCAATCACAAGTTTTTTCTAGGTCGATTGGTGTTTGTTTTATGACAACAAAATTGTGCCCATAAGAAAAAATAAAGATGGTAGTCATAAAACAAAATCCCATTTTCCGGTTTTCCAAATTTTCTTCGATGCCGTTTGAGATATTTCCTATTTCTCTTCGGATTATTAATGAGCACCAAATTAGCACTTTGCCAAGTTTAAACCTATTCTATAACCATAATAATAGGCGAGATCCCCATGTTTAAAGTCGAATTTCAAAAATCGTATTTTCCGGTCTTTCCAAATTTTCTCAAATACCTTTGAGATGTTTCCTATTTCTCTTCGGATTATTAATGAGCACCGAATTTAGCACTTTGCGGAGTTTAAGTTTAAACCTATTCTCTAACTATTATAATAAGCGAGATCCCCATGTTTAAACTAGAATTTCAAAATCGTATTTTCCGGTTTTTCCAAATTTTCTCGGATGCCGTTTGAGATATTTCCTATTTCTCTTCGGATTATTAATGAGCACCGAATTTAGCACTTTGCCAAGTTTAAACCTATTCTCTAACTATTATAATAAGCGAGATCCCCATGTTTAAACTCGAATTTTAAACACCCTGTATATGCCTATTCACTTTCCAAAACAAAAGATTTTGATCACCAATTGTAATAATTCCTATTGCATAAATTAACAAAAGAAACACATAGCCTTACCTGCAACTTTTTGTACATCTCCAAGTTTATCAATTTAATATCATCCAATTGCCTTCGTAATGAAATGATCGTATCCTGTTTTTCATGAATGTCCTTTTCTAATAACTTCATGGCTACTTCCATTTCTGCTTTGAGATCCAACTGCAAAAAAACAAACGATTAAAAGCCCCATCGACGAACTTTCCGCACAATACAAACCTGCAATTCTAACTCCTTGTCTGCTTCTTGCCTTAATTTTCGTTCTTCCTCTAATCGTTGCCTTAATTCCACTACTTCCACATCTTTTCCACCAAAAACATTACCGTCTCCTTCACCGACATTCGTAATTTGTACACTGGTAACGTTCATGGGATCACCAAGTTCGTCTTTCCCAAGTTCTTTGCGCAACTGTCTATTTTCTTCGTATAAAACAAGAATGCTATTTTTCGCAATCGCCAAATCTTCCTTCATTAACGCATTGGTAGTTGTTAGGGACTCCACTTTCGTTTGAAGGTTAGTCACAGTGGCACTAGAAAAACATACAATAACAGAAAAAATGCGAAACAAAATCAATCAATTTCTTATTGGTAATGAAGATAAGAGTTGCAATTCGCACGTACTTTAAATGTCTATTAAGTTCCTCGATGTAATTTTTTTGGTCCAAAACGGTGATCATGTGATCTTCTCCTTGTTCACCATTTGGATCATCGGTGATATGAGTAGACGACCTTAGATACAATGAAAAATCTATAACTCCTTGAGGACAGTCCAAATCTTCCTCCTACAAATACAATAGTGTCAATAGTCAATAGTGAACAGTGAACAGTGAACAGTCAACAGTCAACAGTCAACAGTCAACAGTCAACAGTCAACAGTCAACAGTCAACAGTCAACAGTCAACAGTCAACAGTCAACAGTCAACAGTCAACAGTCAACAGTCAACAGTCAACAGTCAACAGTCAACAGTCAACAGTCAACAGTCAACAGTCAACAGTCAACAGTCAACAGTCAACAGTCAACAGTCAACAGTCAACAGTCAACAGTCAACAGTCAACAGTCAACAGTCAACAGTCAACAGTCAACAGTCAACAGTCAACAGTCAACAGTCAACAGTCAAAAGTCAACAGTCAACAGTCAACAGTCAACAGTCAACAGTCAACAGTCAACAGTCAACAGTCAACAGTCAACAGTCAACAGTCAAAAGTCAACAGTCAACAGTCAACAGTCAACAGTCAACAGTCAATATTCAATAGTCAAGATGCAAGCATCATGGTTAAAACAATTGCAGTCATTCAAAAACAAAATTCATAAAAACAAATGACTTACTTTGACACATAAGTTGCAGTCGATAACATTCAACCCGACAAGAAGTCCAATAATAATGATGGCTTCATCACTCAACATAAGAGCATCCGGTTCAAAATACTCTACTAAAGCTTCATCTTTGTGGTCGACCAAAACCTTCAAATAATCAGCCAGCTTTTTCTGCATTAATGCTAATCGTAACCATGCCCTGGCCCTACCCATATGAGTTCTGGAAAAATAGTTTAGAGATTATGAAGGTACTGCATCGAGTACACCTCATATCACACACCTAACTGTTGGTAAGTCC
This sequence comes from Elmis aenea, assembly GCA_947652605.1. NCBI lineage: Eukaryota > Metazoa > Arthropoda > Insecta > Coleoptera > Elmidae > Elmis > Elmis aenea. The sequence continues at coordinate 4,721,666 of OX393576.1, read as the reverse complement.
CGTACGCTTGCTGTTATATCCTGGGCTTCTGATGTGTATTTTTCGACCATTTGTAAAATATCCCACAGTTCTTTTTTAGGTCCGAGTAATCCCTAATTAATAAATATGTAATTGAAAGACAACCAGTTACAACACTACAGCTTGTGCAGTGAGTCCAGGATGAAAAGCAAATGATATATAAAATTAATTAAATCAGGAAAAAGCTAAGCATTTTGGTGTCTAATCTAGACTTTGATAATAAGATTGTAAAAAAATTAAGCTATATCACAGTTATTTTTGCAACACATATAGAAGTATATATTTTTAAAAAGCTTAAAAATGGTCTTTCATATAAAGCCATGGCCTACTAGAGTTTCCATTTGAAAAAATGTAAGTTTATCTTATACTGTGTCAAAAAGGTATGGAATATGCTATATATCTCAGTAAATACCCACTTTAGGGAAAAATGTTTTAAATAAAAGTAGTTTGGTACTTAGTTTTCCACCATAAGACAAAATTTAATTTTTTTTTTTTTCGAATAACAAAAGTGCAGTGAAAAACAATTGAATTTTTTTATATGGCAAGGTACCCCTATATTATACTCATTTAATAGATAATTTTTTTCACTTTTCAATGATGGGGTCACCTTAAAAATTAATTTTATGCTAAGAGGCCGGAGAATATCAAAAATTTAAAAGATCGTATTAGAAAAATTACACCTGAAATTAGTAAGGGTACTAAAGTTTTGCATCATTGAAAAGAGAAAAAAAATCTCTATCAAATGAGTATAATATAGGGGTACCTTGTCATTTACAAAAATTCAATTGTTTTTCATTGCGCTTTTGTTATTCGGAAAAAAAAATTGTCTTAACGTGGAAAACTAAGTACCAAACAACTTTTATTCAAAACATTTTTCCCTAAAGTGGATATTTACTGAGATATATAGCATATTCCATACCTTTGGACAGACTGTATATCAATAACCAAGGTCTCTACAAAAATTTAATAAACATCTTTAATTTAGGTATAAAAATGTTTATAAAAAACTGCATAACATTTAGTTCTATTTTTGTAAATAAATATGTTATTGTAAATTTTTAAAAACAATGAAATTTCATTTTTCATCTGTAGTGGAAAGTGATATAAAAAATGTGATAACACAAGTGTTAATCTTAAAAAAAAAAAAAAAAAAGACTGATATCAGATTTTAGACTATTATGGCAACCAAGTAAAACATTCCAATTGGGTCGACCCTGTACAGGAGGACGCTTAAAAGAATTAAAGCAAACAAAAATTTTAATCAGGGATGGAAAACGTAACGTAACGATACCCGATAACGTTATAATAACGATTCAACTACAATTTTTTATACAATAACGTAACGATATTTTAGTATCGTTATATAACGTTATAATAACCGATAACGTTTCATTAAAAGTTATTTTGTATCGTTTTTCTCTATAAATTAAATTTTTATATGGCGATCTTTTTACTTTCAGAATATAATATTTTGTCTATTATTTTAGAAATTAAAATGAAAACAAAATATTTCAAAGTAATTTTGTACCATTTTTTAAATTTGCATTTACAGATCCCAAAAATAATTTCAGAGTTACAAATAAAAATTATTTTTATAACGTTATACAGGGTGGTGCTTTTTTCGATGCTCACCATTGCTATCTTGGAAACGGTAAGAGATACAAGGTCGGTTAAATTAGAGAAAAGTTGCACATTTTGATGGCGATTGAAAATCTGAAATGAAATACTGGATATTTTGATTCGTTTTTGATTTATTACAAAAAAAAATGAAAAATGTGATTTTAGAAAATTATTATTATCTTCCCTACCATTGACGCTATTTCATTTATACTTGGTACCTGTATGTTTTTGACCGTCCTGGTTTTGATGACGTCAACAGCAATTTTCTAAGCCTTCTAGATTTCAAGTTGCGATAGTCAACTATTTTATTTCTTATGGCCGCCATGTTGGATTTTTACACCATCAGACAAACAAAAAAAATTAGCTTTCCAGATTTGTAACCAACATACTCTCTTTCTTTCAAAAAACTTGTTGAAATTTGAAAATTTGTATAAATAATCTATAATATCGCGAATGTTCTGAAAAACAATTGAAATTATAACATAAATAAAAGTGACACAGCATTTTATAGGTCTAATAAAATAACGAAATGACAATAAATTTAAAACACCAGATAAATAATTATTTAAATTGTTTAAAGTGCTCGCCGTTATGTATGATGTAGTGGTTAGTTCTTAAATTTATTTTGTCCACTGCCTTTAGGATAGTTTGTCTCGAAATAGAGTCGAAAGCATTTTTGATTTTACGGCGAAGAATTTCAATATTTTCCGTCAGGGTTGCATAAACAACATTAATGTAAAAGTAATCCATAGGCGTTAAACATGGCGATCACGGAGGCCAATGAACAGGACCAAACGTACCAAGTCATAAATTTTGAAAGCGTACATCTAAATTAATATCCTTTTACAATGCGGGCGTTGTGAGGACCAGCTCCTTCTTGCTGAAACTACTGATGATTTTGAATTGTTAATAATGGCAATTCGCCCAACATATCTTCTAAATATGTTTCCAACAATCTTAATTTCGTTATCATTAGACCAATAAAATGTTCTGTAGCTTTTATTTATATCAAAGTTTCAATTGTTTTTCAGAGCATTCTCGATTTTATGAATTATTTACTCAAATTTTAAAATTTTTTCAACAAGGTTACCAGTGATACGAAACTCTTCGAAGAGGGACAGTTAGGGGCGGCCCCCACGGGGTACGTCCAAAAATTATTTTTTTCCAATCGCTTTTAACTGTTAATTTTCAGCGGTAATTTATCGACGTACAAGGAACTGTGCTCTCTTGCGTCCGATCTCAACAAGCCGGATCTGATCTATCAGTTCATGCACCTGGCGAACCACAATGCCATCTGCAACTCGAAGAAGGGCGCCGCGTTCGGTTTCTCGAGTATCGCCGAAAAATGCGGCGAACACCTGAAGCCGCACCTGCCGAAAATTATTCCGAAGCTGTACCATTATCAGTACGACCCGACTCCGAATCTCCAAGCCTCGATGCAGAATATATGGCACGTGCTCGTCCAGGAGCCGCAGAAGATGGTAAAACCTCACGGCCGTGCTTCTGTCTGTGTGTGATACAGTTTTGGTTGCAGTTGGAGCAGTACCACGAAGAAATTCTGGCCGATTTGTTGGCAAATTTAAACTCGAGCCAGTACAGGGTGAGGCAGGCCTGTTGTCTTGCCCTACAGGATTTCCTCAAGGGTGCAGGGAACAGGTCGATTCATAATTGCGTCGGTTCGATAGACGATCTGTGGAATAAGTTGTTCCGGGTCATGGACGACCATCATGAAGCGACTCGCGTTATAGCTACTAAAACGACCAGAACTTTGAGTAAAGTGAGCGCATAAAAACAAACTGAAGTAGCTGCCAGTATCAGCTCCACCGCCACTTCTTTATTTTTTCAAGTTTTTGCCCTTCAATATTTGTTTGTTTGTTCGTTCGTTCGTTTGTCGTTCGACGTTCTTCGGTCGTCGGTCGACGGTCGTCGGTCGTCGTTCATCGTTCGACGGTCGTCGTTCTTCGTTCGTCGTTCGACGGTCGTCGTTCGTCGTTCGACGGTCGTCGTCCGACGGTCGTCGTTCGTTGTCCGACGGTCGTCGTTCGTCGTCCAACGGTCGTCGTCGTTCGACGGTCGTCGGTCGTCGTTCTTCGGTCGCCGTTCAACGTCCGACGGTCGTCGTTCGTCGTTCGACGGTCGCCGTTCGTCGTCCGACGGTCGTCGTTCGTCGTCCAACGGTCGTCGTTCGTCGTCCGACGGTCGTCGTTCGTCGTTCGGCGGTCGCCATTCGTCGTCCGGCGGTTGTCGTTCGTCGTCCAACGGTCGTCGTTCGTCGTCCAACGGTCGTCGTTCGTCGTCCGACGGTCGTCGTTCGTCGTCCGACGGTCGTCGTTCGTTGTTCGTCGGTCGTCGTTCATCGGCCGACGGTCGTCGTTCGTCGGTCGTCGTTCTTCGGTTGTCGTTCGTCATCCGATGGTCGTCGTTTGTCGGTCGTCATTCATCGGTCGACAGTCGTCATTCGTTGTTCGACGTTCGTCGTTCTTCGGTCGCCGTTCTTCGGTCGTCGTTCGACGGTCGCCGTTCGTCGTCCGACGGTCGTCGTCCGACGGTCGTCGTTCATCGGCCGACGGTCGTCGTTCGACGGTCGCCGTTCGTCGTCCGACGGTCGTCGTTCGTCATCCGGCGGTCGTCGTTCGTCGTTTATCGGCCGACGGTCGTCGTTTGTCGGTCGTTGTTCGTTGTTCGACGTTCGTCGTTCTTCGGTCGTCGTTCTTCGGTCGTCGTTCTTCGGTCGTCATTCGGCGGTCGTCGTTCTTTGGTCGTCGTTTTTCGGTCGTCGTTCGACGGTCGTCGTTCGTCGGTCGTCGTTCATCGGCCGACGGTCGCCGTTCGTCGGTCGTCGTTCATCGGTCGTCGGTCGTCGTTCATCGGTCGTCGGTCGTCGTTCATCGGTCGGCGGTCGTCGTTCGATGGTCGTCGTTCTTCGGTCGTCGGTCGACGTTCGTCAGTCGTCGTTCATCAACCGTCGTTCGGCGGTCGCCGTTCGTTAGTTTTTTTATTTATTTACATACAATTTACACATATAAATAAACAAGTTTTTTTAAAGAAAAAAGGTATCTTGGTTACCAATCTAAAAAGCTAATTTTTTTGTCTGTCTGATGGTGGTAGTGTAATAAACCAAAAACGAATCAAAATATCCAGGATTTCTTTTCAGATTCTTAATCGCCATAAAAATGTGCAACTTTTCTCTGATCTAACCGACCTTGTATCTCTTACCGTTTCCAAGATAGCAATGGTGAGCATTGAAAAAAGCACCACCCTGTATATCATAATGTATGTAGCGTTATATAACATTATATAACATAACAATTCATTTTTTTAATGTTATTTATACGAAAACAAATAATAAATAACGTTATACAATAACGTAATGATTTAAAACGTTATTCCATCCCTGATTTTAATATCTAATAATTGAGAGATAATATGGATAACATATTCTTATTAGACACCAAAATGTGTAACTTTTCTCTAATTTAAGCGACTTCGTATTTCCTATAATAATTAACATTCCAATGCTGTACATCCTTATACTGGACACCCTGTATAATTAATAACAAACAGCTTGATTAAATATTGTTAATTACCTTTTTTGGTCGTAAGCCATGCCGTAAAACATGTTCAAGTACAATAAAAAAATGCTGTAGGGGCATATGGTCAGAGTCCAACATCCGTCCATACCGAAGCGACTGTTCTATCAACTCTTTTACCACTAATTTACTTATATTAACGAGATTGCTACGTTCTATTACAACTGGATCTCGACCTATAACAAAATCATAATTAAAACAAAAGGCAATGTAACCGATTGTTAAATCAAAATAAATCGGTATTTAATAAAATAGCTGTAACAGAATTCTTAAGTGTACTAAAATAAGACAATACCCAGTTGCTTGCAACCCTCCAACAATCTTGACATTTTAGTATGAACTGATCAGAAAAGGTCAGTAAAGACATGACATTATGAAAAAATGAGACCTCCTAATGTTATTGACATACTACTTAACATTTAGTATGTAACACCCACAAACTAAAAAGCAACAATACAACAGAGTATGAGGGAAATTTAAAAATACAGATTAACAAAGGGAAATGAATAGTAAAATATAAAATCAGCAATTTATTTCCTGAATTACTGTTTTAATTATTCACCACGAGTTTCTAGATTTGCGTATTGTTAAAACCGATAAACATTGCCTTCGTTAAAAATTAATGCAGAAGAAACTTGAAATAAATTTGGAAAACCACTAGGGCTCATTTTTCCGAGTATATAAAAAAATTTCTTGCCAAAAGCAATTATGTATACACTTAATGTAATAAATGCAAGACAAATGGCTATTTACATGGAAAATTTTTCAATAAATCATACAGTTTTTTGGCTTATTTCTATCATCATTAGCTGTAAGGATTTTTTATCGTTTTAATGATTTAACTTCATACCAAAAAGATGTACTGGCAAGTCTGGTGACGGCGTAGATAGATGCTGTAAAGAATCCTGCATATTAAATTCAACATCTTGCAACTCTTTTAAACACAGCCATTCTCCATCGACCGATACTCGAAAGTTACACAAGTAGATCGTGTCTTGTGCTCCGGCCATGTCTTGTTCCATGGCGTTATTACCGCCTTCGATCATGCTTTGAGCTTTCATGTGCACAGAAAAATCCACGAATAATTGTTGACTTTATAATTAAAAATAATAATCGAATACTAAGTTGACTGTCATTATTAATAGTTAAAAAATTAGTGGTTTACTTCATTATAGAAACATTTTTACGATCTGCAGTTATATTTTTTAAGGCAGTTGTTGCACATGAGGGAGTAGAAGACATTTAACATTGCAAAATACTTAGTCACCTACACTATATTGATTTCTGAAAGACAGAATAAACATCTGAGAGTGCTGAGTAGAGTGAGAAAAATCAATAAAGACTTTCGGTGTACGTGCTGCCATCTAACATGGGAAACTATTACAATATGAAAAAATGTGCATAGACCGTAAAAACCAAATAGTTATCTTCTTACCGAAACTTTAAAAAACATGCAAACATAATAATCATGATTTCCATCTGTGGAAAGTTTCAAAATTTACATTTTAATTGATATTGCTGATAAACCTTAAGTTTTATTTAGATTGCTAATCCATATATCAACTACGGTAATTCAACAAAACAGTTTGCTCACAAAAAAACATTTGTTTACAATACAGATTGATATTATAAATAAACATTTGTGTAACAGAAGATAGTGTTTTAGTTTTATTACAGAACATAGATTTGTTTCACAGGAAATCAGATTTATTATAGTTGCTATTGTTTGTACATGAAGTAAGATTAGATGCACAAACAGATGTTTTATTATACAAGCAATAATACATACAGCAATAAATATTATTGTCATACAAATGTAAAACTAACATTACTTAATTTTTTAACTAAGAAGGAATCATTTACTTTACTCAAAACTTTAACATTCATTTAATTGAATTTCGAATGCAAATTTAAGTGAACAACATATAATAACCATTGTCATCGCCAAAAAAAGTTGTATTAAAACACATATGATTTTCTAAAGCAGTAACGGTTTAATTTCATTAAAAAGCATAATGTTGGATAAAATTTACGCAACTAACTGAATGCTGAGTGACAACTCAAACACACAGTTTATTAAGAAAATGCTTATATACTCATTAAGTGCTTAAAACTCTTTATCTAAAAACGTTAGAATACTATTTTATATAACTACAGCAAATATTATCATTATTAAAATTTATTATTCCATTAAATTTACCTTGAAAGTATCTACACTACATCAAAATTTTATTTCAGCTAAAAGTTGTTCTGCTATCATGCAACGTTGCAACGATACAACACTTACACCTATAGCAAACCTCGACAAAGTAAATTAATGATTTTAAGAACTTAAAATTTTTAATTTACACAATATGGAGTGGAGCACATCGTATGTTCTTCAATTCATAATGTACCTTGCAAAAACGACATCCTTTTCTTAAAGACTTAAAAATATATGAACGTACCTATCTCAACTAGAGTAATATCGTTACTACGACAACGATAAAATTATTACATGAACTACACACTGTAAAATACCCCACAACAACGATAATAAGGCAATACAGCTACATATCAAGCTGTTATTCATTTTATAATAAAATAAACTAACCTTTACTATGTCTGGTTTTTCGTCTTCGAACTCGTGACACTAATAAAGGTGTCCACTGAAATTCGTCTAAAATTGAAGATAAGGACGGTGATCTAGAACTACTTCTTTCATTTTGTACAGAATTTACTACATTTGTATTTGGAAATATTGGCGAACCTTCACTACTAGCAGCAGCCATGTTTACATACAATACATAATACGTCAAATAACTTTCACTTTGACAACTGATAAAATGATAGTGGTTCACTTACCGCCCAACGGTAACGTATCTACAACAAATAACTGATTGAGTGGTCATGATTCTTATTACATTTAAATATAGCATAGAAAAAGGACGACTAAAATATAGGAGTAATAAATAAACAGTTAATTTCATGAATAGTTCATACAGCGTCTGGTAGTTCAACTAAACATTTTCTATTAAAACGACCTAACGTAAATCTAACCTAACTTTAAACACTTGCCGATCGATCATTGTAGTGTAGACAACTGAGTCTTCCTTAGGTATAAACAAATTTTACTACGGTTACCATTGTTGCTATTGAGATTATGATTGTTATTAATAAAGGTAACCACAGTAATGTGTTTATACCTAAGGAAGATTCATCTGTTTACATTGACCCCTAAGTTACTTAGTTTGATTCAGGGATGGTTTGATTATAAATAACATAAAAGGATGGCGTCTACAACTAATAACTTCGATTTGAGTGCCAGAAGAGTAATTAAAAATGAACTGTGTGTTGATAATACAAATAACCAACAAATTAAAGAGGAGGGAGAAGAATATAAATTACAATTGTTAGCAAGCGATGAAGATCTGGAACCAGATAGAGATAGCAAAATGTTTGAGGTTGAAGAAGAATTTCTGAGTACCAAATTTAAATTTGAAGAAAACTTCGATTTGAGTGACAGGAGAGTAATTAAAAATGAACTGTGCGTAGATAAAACAAATAACCAAAAAATGAAAGTGGAGCAAGAAGAATATAAACTACAATTATTAGCAAGCGATGAAGATCTGAAACCAGATAGCAAATTGTTTGAGGTTGAAGAAGAATTTCTGAGTACCAATTTTAAATTTGAAGAAAACTTGGAGATGCTCAATAATGAAAACTTCATGGGAGGTAGTTTAAATGAATATAAAATTACAGACACACGAATTGAACGTACACAAAACCTTAAAACGTGTGATGTTGATAAAGCAAATTCGTTAAATGAAAAGAATGTTACTGGGTTGGAAAAATTGGCATATTTGGAAGATGACGAAATATTATGTTTAAATGATGTAAATGATCTTTTCCCTGTTATATCAAACTGCAAAATACAAGAAAGTGATGTGAATGAAGTACAAAAAAAATCATTTGCATTTGAAAACAACTTTGAGTCAAACAATAAGCAATATTTTCATCAAATTACCGATCTGAACAAGCAGCGAAGTAAATACAAACTTAAAAATTGTTACGTTCATTTACATCAAATCTGTACAAATGATAAAAAGTCAAAGGAATGTAATAGTGCAGACAAAATAAAAATGTGCAAAGAAAGTTTGACCCAGAAAGATAATTTTACAGTCATAAAATCCAAAACCAAGTCCAATACACTAATAAAATGTAATGTTTGTAAGAAACATTTCAATCAATGTGATATGAAGACACACACGGGTGAAAAACCTTATAAATGTTACGGTTGTGAGAAGTTTTTCATTCAAAGATATAAATGTGACATTTGTGAGAAATTTTTCAGTCGTAGTGAAGCGTTGAAAATACATGTAAAGACTCACACGGGTGAAAAACCTTATAAATGTGACATTTGTGGAAAATCGTTTGGTCTAAAATGTAATCTCAATAGACATTTGAAGACACACACGGGTGAAAAACCTTATAAATGTGACATTTGTGGGAAATTGTTTTGCCAAAAATGTAATTTCGATAAACATTTGAAGACACACACGGGTGAAAAACCTTATAAATGTGACATTTGTGGGAAATTGTTTTGCCAAAAATGTAATTTCGATAAACATTTGAAGACACACACAGGTGAAAAACCTTATAAATGTGACATTTGTGAGAAATTTTTCAGTCGTAGGGAAGCGTTGAAAATACATGTAAAGACTCACACGGGTGAAAAACCTTATAAATGTGACATTTGTGGAAAATCGTTTGGTCAAAAATGTACTCTCGATGAACATTTGAAGACACACACGGGTGAAAAACCTTATAAATGTGACATTTGTGGAAAATCGTTTGGTCTAAAATGTACTCTCGATAGACATTTGAAGACTCACACGGGTGAAAAACCTTATAAATGTGACATTTGTGGAAAATCGTTTGGTCAAAATTGTACTCTCGTTGGACATTTGAAGGCACACACGGGTGAAAAACCTTATAAATGTGACATTTGTGGAAAATCGTTTGGTCATAAATGTACTCTCGATGGACATTTGAAGACACACACAGGTGAAAAACCTTATAAATGTGACATTTGTAAGAAATTTTTCAGTCGTAGGCAAGCGTTGAAAATACATGTAAAGACTCACACAGGTGAAAAACCTTATAAATGTGACATTTGTGGAAAATCGTTTCGTCAAAAATGTAATCTCGATAAACATTTGAAGGCACACACGGGTGAAAAACCTTATAAATGTGACATTTGTGAGAAATTTTTCAGTCGTAGGCAAGCGTTGAAAATACATGTAAAGACTCACACGGGTGAAAAACCTTATAAATGTGACATTTGTGGAAAATCGTTTCGTCAAAAATGTAATCTCGATGGACATTTGAAGGCACACACGGGTGAAAAACCTTATAAATGTGACATTTGTGAGAAATTTTTCAGTCGTAGGGAAGCGTTGAAAATACATGTAAAGACTCACACAGGTGAAAAACCTTATAAATGTGACATTTGTGGGAAATCGTTTAGTCAAAAATCCACTCTCAATGTAGTACATATGAAGACACACACAGGTGAAAAACCTTATAAATGTGATATTTGTGAGAAATTTTTCAGTCGTAAGGAAGCGTTGAAAATACATGTAAAGACTCACACGGGTGAAAAACCTTATAAATATGACATTTGTGAGACATTTTTCAGTCATAGTGAAGGGTTGAAAGTACATATGAAGACACACACAGGTGAAAAACCATATAGGTGTGACATTTGTGGCAAATGTTTCAGACAAAGAATTAATCTGAATTTTCATATAAACATCCACACGAATCAAAAACCTTAAAAATGTGGCCTTTGTCAGAAATTCTTTGTATACAGAAATGTTATTCATGTACATAGGAGGACGCACGGGTAAAAAACCTTAGAAATGAGGCCTTTGTTTGTTAGAAATTCTTTGAATACAGTATTATTTTTATTTTTTTTTCCTACTGTTGGTATTTATTCCTGAGAATTTGTTCCGTTTTTTGTTTGAAACTAAAAAAAATAAAATTATATGTAACATTTATGTTTTGTTTGTTAAGTAGTGAAAACCTTTTTTATTATAACTTTATACAGTTTGTATATCCAAGTGCATCAAATAAAATTAAAAACTGCAATATTGAACGAATAAAAATATTTTTATTGCAAATTTTATATAATAAAGAATACATGACAGTGCTACTTTGCTTGTTGGGGGGTGCCAAGAACCCTTGCCTCCCCTCGGTACGCCACTGACTACCACTGTTGCTCTTTTAAGCTAATTTAAATCAAAAATAATGTATTGATGATTTTTAATTACAGGTATAATAACACTTCTTAAATTATAATAGGGGATAAAACTTAGTATCACAGTACCTACTTTTAACAAATCTTAATAACCTAAACACAGAAGATGGAGTAACTCCAGGTATTCTACTAGCAGCTGCAATCTGCAACAAAAAAAATTAAGAAACCCATACATTTCAACCAAACCAAATTCTTACCGTTTGTGGCTGTACAGCAATTAATTTCTCCCTTTCCTCAAGACAAATTAAGAGATTCAGACGAATAATCAACATTACTAGGAATAATATAAGCCTCATCGCGTCTTACTTCTTGCACTTCCTCTGCTTGTTCCCTAATGGCTAGGTCGTATAAGGCCTCGATTTTCAATCGACTTTCAACATGAGGTTTATTTTTTAAACATTCGAGTTCCGGCACTACTTCGGCTAATGCTGATACCGTTATATCATCAGAAAATTCTAGCATTTCAAAAGCCCTAAAACAAATTTGTAGAAAATATACATAGACTAGGGTACCTCTATAATCAGGGTAAGGACAGGCGCTGGACAGCTTTCTATTGTATATACGGTCGAGTTTCGCTTGCCACTAGGCTGCGACCTCCAGATTTTATACAGGGTGTGTAAAAATTGGCGGAAGCGCTACACGTGGCGATGTTCTTCGTAAAATTCTAAGTCGAAAATCTTTATACGAAAATGTTGTACCATGCTTGCTGTGTATGCAAGAGGTCCTCAAAGTTTTGACATTTAGTCCTAATAAGCGTTATTATTTAATACTTGCAAATGAAAAAGCTGCAACTTGGAATAAAAATAAATTTCGAATAGTTTTTTTCCTAGATATTGTGTTGAAAATATGTAAATAACTGATTTGAATGAAAATAATACATATGGCAACATTGTCATTAACTGTCATCTCTGTTTTTCGCGTAATTATTTCTAGTTTGTGTTTTACGATACCCAGAAGTTTACAGCTATGTTTACGAACTGGAGGCTTTCAGTTCGAGTAAACATTATAAATATCTAAGTAAAAATTGCTTATAAAAAAATGTCCAAACGCAAATCAATGTATGCAATGTTGCCAATTTTTTTTTTCTTTTAATGGTTCCTGAGGCCATAGGAAGCATGGTACAACATTTTTGTATCAAGATTTTCGAATTAGAATTTTACGAAGAACATCGCCACGTGTAATTGAATACGTGTAATGGTATTATACGGGCAAATTAATGTTATAATGGCACTTTTTATCATAATTTTTGCGCTCCTTATACTTCAGCGCCAAACTTATTAAGCCCGTAGCTTAGACCGGCCCATTCGGGCATTTGCTTGAACTGCCAGATGGCCAGTCCGGGCCTGATTTAAATACTTTCATAGGCAGATATGAGTTAATAGAAAAGTACTTTCAGGCAACTTGCTAAATTTGGTATATTTTTAAAAGTAATTCTACATAAAAAGGTTTTTAAAAATAAAACAACCGAATTTTATATCAATTAATATAATTTCCATACAAATTATAAACATGTTTTGAAATACTGTACACACATACAGAGCGAAACTATAAAATCAGGATCCACCTTGATATGGCATTCCAGATATGGAAATAAATCTCAATTATAGCACACTTTGTGAAAACACTTCACAGTTGTATGTTATACAATAAAAATATTAGTAGCCGCCGTATTTGTTTAGAAATATATACAATTTTATTTACTTTTTACACTGACACGATAACTTTAAAATAGATCAATTTGTTAGAGTACAAATATTTCTATAATAATTATTGTTTGTAAGATGATTTTCCTTAAATCTAAGATATTTCATTTTATAAATTCGGTGATAACTACTGAACTGTTTAAGTATCAAATTTGCACTTAATTCGAATAACCAAAGTTTATAACGTAAAATGAGGTACAGAAATTCAGCATCTATCTTAATTAACAACCGATGATAGTTCATAAGATCAATCACAGTATTCCATGCAAACAGAAAAGGTTTAAGAATTTCAAATGTTTTAAAGTTTATTAGTGATTTTTAGTTAATGTGAAGAAGAGATTCAGTCTATTGAATGTTTAAATATCACTAAAGAAATTTAAAAAACAAAATCAGTAGCACAAAGTCAAATAACACAGAAATTTGACGTTACCGATTGTTTTCAAGTATTCATGGGATACTGCCTTTTGATTTTCTTTTGTTTTTATCTTCATGGAAGATAAACGTAGTGTCAGTGTCTATCAAGTACATCTTAAATCCATGATTTTTACAACCTGCCTTACAATAAAAATATCAAATTTCACTCCTATGTTGCAAACTAAAGTAAAAAATCAAAGCTACCAATCTACTGAAGCTAATGTAAATTTTCATACATTTACTTAATTAAAAAAATACCGCAAAGACTAAAGTAGAGATCAAAAACCATTGCCACTTGTTTTTACATTAAAACGTAAATCACCAATGTTCTCATAATTTCTTAAAATTGCACCAAGTGGAACATAAATTACAACTTAAAGTTTCACTTACAATAAAATAAACTACGCTGCCAAAATGAACACGATTCAAGGGCAATTAAAATTGGGTCGTCCCACAAAACAAATATGTACAAAGCTGAAACAACTTAGAAAAAAAAAATATTTTGATTGCACAAACGAAATACACAGGGTAATTCAGAAAATTTGAGTCACGCTGTATTTGGGGATTTTATCTTCGAGAAATCCGTAAGGTTAAAAAGTATCGAAATTTAGCTGTCGGTGATTCATAGTTTTTGAATGACCCTGTAAATAAGTAAATTAATTACTAAGCTTTGTGGGGTGTATCAGCTTGCGCATGCCCAAATAAAATGTGAACGATTAAATATGAAAACCGTTAGCAAAACTAATAAATACTGGGTACTTGTCAATCTGATAAAAATCTATATAAAATGTTATTAAAAGTATCATCACATAAACTCAAAACTTCTTAAACTTATATAATTAATAGACATCTCATAAAAATCTAATAAGTAAAATTCTTAATCAATTAATAAAAAATTGGTAGTACTAAATATTGAGCCACACAATGCTGCTATAAAATCTGAAGCACATTTTGATATCTTAAATTACAAAATTAAATATTAACGTACATTAAAACTAACTTCTTTTTCAAAATATGTCCCAGAACCTTATCTGTATAGCACACTGTATTATTTTCATCTACGACATAATAAAAAATCATATTAGTTTCATCATGTGGTCAAATCTAGAACGGATATGTAAATTCCCACCATGTCTAAGACACCGAAAGTACAAAATTTTGAGACGATATCAAAAATTTTAAGCTAAAGTACGATGCCACATAAATAATATACAAATAATTATTTCGACAATAGAACAGAATTCACGAGTTGAAAATGTATGCAAAAACAACCTTTACAAATAACTCTTGATAATTAAATGGCAATTCCACTTGTAATTTACCTATCTACTTATTAATTAATATATGTAACTGATAATAATACTAGTATTGTGAAGATGTAGGCACTGAAGTAAAATGGGCTCTTAGAACTCCGCTAGTCTTTCACTAGCCTGTAGATATGATGTTGTGCCCCATGTTCTGATGTCGACACTTCAAATACATACGCTGTACATAAAAGTGTTTCTTGTGTATCTCTGTTGCTTACAACCTGCAACAAATTAAACAATAAACAATCAAATTTACAAACTCTTTTTTGTCAAATTCCAGGTGACAAATAAAATACGTTTTTAACAGTGGGAAAATAAAGCACAATAAAAATCATGATGTAAATAAATTTTTTGGTTTAAATAATAATGTCTATTTCATATGTGTAAGATATTTCATTAATTAAACCAATTAAAACGACAATTCTATCAATTTAAAAAAAATAAACACTACAATAATTAAGTGTCGCATGTTCAACATGAAGAACATGGTAATCTTGAAAACTGTGAGAAATAAGATGGTAAAATAAGCAAAGAAGTAATGTGTGAAATATTTTATAAAATGAAAAAACCTTCATTTAAAATTTTATCTTAAAGTTAAAACATCAACAATAGAAAATTTAAATTTTTTATTCACTGTCAAGGCAAATACTTTAATGCATGGCTTCGTTTAAGTTGGCCCAGCTTGCTTAGATTTTGAGAGACGATAGTCAACTTTTTAATTACTTATGGGCACCATACTGTATGTTCATGCCACCTGTAGATGATGTTATGGATGGCTACAATCATCATCAGGTACAGAATGTTTGGATCACATTATAAGGGGTATATCAGATACGAACCGAGAAAAATTATAAAACATTTTTGACTAAAATTTCTGAAAGCAAGATTCCTTACAAGGGTTGCCAACTTTTGATGTATTTAAAAGCGTACAAAGATTGACATAAAAAAGTGGGGGGGGGGTTGACAAAATGTGCCACAGGCAACCTGAATTTTAGAGTTTCAAATGTGTTTTATGCAAAGTTAGATGCAGTAAAGCACTTCACCATCATACAAAATAACAGTTTTATGGCAAAACCTTTTCTGATTTTTTTAATCTGATTGCCCCCCCA
This sequence comes from Elmis aenea, assembly GCA_947652605.1. Taxonomy (NCBI): domain Eukaryota; kingdom Metazoa; phylum Arthropoda; class Insecta; order Coleoptera; family Elmidae; genus Elmis; species Elmis aenea. The sequence continues at coordinate 4,705,604 of OX393576.1, read as the reverse complement.
ACCCAAGGGTCAAAACTTCCACTAATAATTTCGATTTAAGTAAAGGATCACATGCATAATATGCTTGGCAAAATTACAAAAAATTTATAGCATAAATATAAACATAAAATTAACATGTATTCTAAAAAAGTAATGCTATTTGAGCCTAGATAAAAAAAAAAAAACAACTCAAAAACATCAGTTTATGCTTTAAAAATATATTTTTGTTGCTTGTTTGAACAGCTCAAAAGTTTTCATAACTAAAAAACGTACATTACTATGAATTTCTTCAAAAGCATACATACAGCGTACACATTAATATTTATTTTAATGGAATACAGTTGGCAACCCTATTTCTAACACAAATTTGAGTCAATTCCTTTTTTGCAACTTAGTTAAAACCAGAATGCATTCCCCCAAAAATGCAATCTAAATTTGAGTACCCTCTATACCCGTACATTTTTTGAAAGTATGATAATCATTGCATTATTTATGAAACTAGAGGTCTTTCAAGATAAACTGAACCGCAAAATGCGCAAAGAGAGGGGATGGCGGTTGAAATGTAGACCTTTCTAAAAACGTTATATTATAATAGGTTAAACCCCCGTCGCTGTTTTTAGGTGGTGCAGTAATTAATGCTTTAGACGAGTTTTGGTTTCTGCATCAGAGTTCAGTTTATCTTGAAGGACCTCTAATCATCTGATGGCATAAAAATCCAACATGGCGCCCACAAAAAATAAAAAAGTTGACTGTCACATCTTAACACTAAGCAGGCTAGGTCTTTTTTTTTACATAACCTGCATAATGCCAAATTTTTAATGCTGATAATATGAAATAGTTAAAATTTGAAATTCAAGTTTTTTAATTTTTTCAGCACATTTCTGGTTTAGATTTTTAATAAAAACATAAAAGCTTCATCACTTTTATCATTAACAGTCTCCAAATTTCCCATCTTCTTCATATTGAAACATACACACTGCATATTACCATACTAGAGGTCTTTCAAGATAAACTGAACTGTACGCAGAAACCGAAACTCGTCTAAAGCTTTAATTACTGCACCACCTAAAAACATGCGTCTATTTCAACAACGGAGTTATAACCCATAATTATATAGCGTTTTTAGAAAGGTCTACATTTCAACCACCATCCCCTCTCTTTGCGCATTTCGTGGTTCAGTTTATCTTGAAAGACCTCTAGTGTTTTGTTTTACTAATGACAGATTATGCAATGAAGTATTTTAGATACACTGAATTAAGATTATTACTAACTAAAAAAACTTACTCTCTTAAAGATTTAAACTATCATTATTCATCTCTTAGAAATTGCAAATAATTTGGAGAACAAATATGCGCATTATATCATGAACTTACCTGTAATATAGTAAAATTCTCTAATACGCTGTTCATCATGTACTTTTCGGGCAGGTGCTTGAGTTTATGGATAAAATTAATCATATATTCACACATAGGACTACGATGAATCCTGTAGACAAATCTACCGTTTTCGTAGCGAGCATATTCTGTCTCAACCTTTTCCACAACTTGTTTCCCAAATGAGCAGACTTTCGTAGAACATGTAATTGTCATGTTTTCGTTACTTTCATATCTGCAATGAATTAAGAACAGTTAATTTCATTTCGTAACAAATTCAAAAATAAAACTTACTGGCTTGTTACACCATAGAAGGCTCCTGCTTCATCTTGGATGTTGGTGTTAAGATCGGCCCAGAATTTGACCAAGAAAAAGGCAGATTGGGGTCCTTTATCGTAAAGTTCTTTTAAACCACCTTTCTTTTCGGGGAATTTGTCATATATTTGTCTAACATCAACAGCCTAAAACAAAAAAAAAAAACATTAATATTTTATACCTGTTGTTGATAACTAATTATAATGCAATTTTGCAGATTTATTCTTGATGATAAAACATTAAAACTTCTTAATTATTCCCAATACGGTTTCTACCACATTTTAAGTTTGGAATTAGCATTAATTAATCAATTAACTGTATCGAGAATAAACCTGATTTGTAAGATTCAAAAGTGGAAAACATAATAATATAGAAAAATACTTACTTCTAATAAAGGATCTGCGTATGTTGCTGTCCCTCCTATGTGTACAAACAAGTGTTTGTGATACTGGAAAAAAAAAACAATTGCCATTACATACACAGCCTTATAATTTTATTATCAATGTTATGGCAGAGATGATTGAAGTTAAAAATTATTCTTACCGTATTATCCGTATCTCTGTGTTGTTCCATAAACGCAGAAAATTCAACCAATCTAAGTTTATGTGTTGCTATAGCTCTGCCTTCCCAGGGTGGTGGAGGTGGTGCTTGCAAAGGTCCTACTTCACCTGATGACACCGCGGTCGCAGGTTTGCCAGTGTATGCAGTTTGTTGGAATGGCTTGACACTAAAATTAATTTTTAAATTTACATTTTTTTAACAGCACATCTACATAGGTGTAACTAACAGGACAACTACACTGAATATCACTTGTTTATGAAATCGTGGCAAAGTCTGATAATGAAATTTTTACAAAATCAGCCATATCTCGGTTATTTTTGGCAACAAATATATATAAATATGTTTTTGAAGAGCTAAAAAAATGCTCTTTTATGTAATTTATTGCCAACTAGGGTTTCCATTTAAAATAATATTTTAATTCATATCTCAAAAATCAAGGTCACTACAAAAAATAAATTTTGTTTTTAATTAAGCATACAATAGTGTTCTATATTAATAAATAAAGAAGTTCTAGCAAATTTTCAAAAACGAAGAAATTTCATTTTTCGTCTGTAGTGGCAAAATGGAATGCGATATAAAAAATCTGATTACACAGGCGTTCTTTTCTTTAAAAAATAGCCCAAGAGACCGATATCAGATTTTTGCTTACTATTACGGTATCCGAGGTACCCCATAAAACATTTGAATTAGGTCCAGCCTATAGGGTGGCCTATTTTCGATGCACGTACACAGGGTATCTCGGTTATTATCAGCGATAGAAAAAAACGAAATACGTAGTCTCGATTTCTTTTTTTAAGAGGAATTTATCGCCGTAAACAGATTTTTGATATCATTTTTAATTTTCGAATTATAGCCAAAAACCGATTTTTGGCAATTTTCAAAAATGTTAAATATCTCGCTTAAACGAAAAGATAGAGAAAAACTTTAAAGACATTTTTGACATGGTTTTTTGTCCTTTATAAGATGGCGATATTCATTTTTTTTACTCATGTAAATATCAATATATTACACCTAACTTTCTTATTTTAAATGGCAACCATAGTTGTTGCCATAGATAAGTAAAAAAAATAATAAATATTGGTATCTTACTAAGTACAAAAAAACATGCAAAAAATGTCTTTAATGTTTTTCTTTATCTTTTCAGTTAAGCGAAATATTTAACATTTTGTAAATTGCCAAAAATCGGTTTTTGGCTATATTTCGAAAATTAAAAAAGAGATCAAAAATCTGTGTACGGCAATGAATTCCTCTTAAAAAAAGAAACTGAGGCTACAAACTTAGTTTTTTCTATCTCTGATAATAACCGAGATACCCTCTATGCGTATGGACATTGAAAATAGGCCACCCTGTACATACAGGCTGATAAAAAGTTGAGTTCAACATGGAAATCTAGCTTATTAAGAGAGCTTAATTTTATGCTGTTAATAATATTAAAACAGCTTTCTGCAAACTTAACTAAAAAAATCCAAAATATTGACTTTTAATTTTTCAAAATTGACTTTTAATTTTTCTTTGTAAATTTTTTATTAACGAAAATTTTTAAACTTTAACATAGCTGTTATCGATTTTTTGCTAAGTCGATTCAGTTAAGTCAGTTCAACCTTCAACATAAGCTTTTTTATCTTTTAAGATCATATTCCTACTCTTTTCATAAAGTCTATACTGTGCTAAACTTATTTTTTGGAATAGAGTGTCTTTTTAGAAACACAACGAGTGTAACTAATAAACTTTTAAAAGTAACTGATGTTTAATATTGGCAAAATGGTTTTCAAAAACCATACTTACTCTTGAGATGTGCCTGGCTGTATTCCGGGTTGCCAGAACTGCTGTAAAAAAAAAACAAATCCATTAAAAAATGTTACCGGCAACACTAATTAATTCAAAAATTATTTACACTTAGAGGAATCATCAACACAAAACAAAATATCAATGCCTTATCTAAATCCTAAATGATTTTTCCTAGCTATGTAATAAACAGCTCCATTTTCAACAAAACAAGTTAGAAATAGAGTAAGCATCTACATTAGCCCACAGTACACAGCAAGTAAGCAAAAAATGTTATATTTTAGTAGCAAAATGTATATGGAATGCAGATTTCTAAAAGACATGACTAGCTCATTAAGCAAAAGCCCAGATGACAGCGAAAATGCATTTCTGAACAAGGGACGTAAGGGATAAGCAGGATTCGTTAGGCAGGACCGACTTACCGCTCCAGGATAGGGGGCGGGAGGAGTGATACCGAGACCAAGACCTGCTGACTTGCTGTGCATTGTGGTTGCTGAGACAATTTGCGCACTTGACATGCTCGCCATTGTCTGCAGCGCCTTCTCCTTAGATGCATGGTCCTAGCAAAGGATATACCATCACCAAATATCCCCAATTCCAATTATAATAATTAATAATTGTAAAACTACTACTTCATTACAGATATCTAATTGCTATTGCTAGTTATGTGTAGAATACACTAGCAGAGAAACATAAATATTATTACCAAAAAAAATTGTAATTTTAAAAATAATGCTTTAATACAATACAAAACAAAATTTTGGTACACCGAATTTTGTGGCCTAAACTGTGACCATTTACTGTCTTATTCATCACCTTCAGATAAAAAATAAAGTATTTATTATGTTCTTTAAGCAACCGATTTGTGTATAACAATACTTTGCTAGAGCATAAGCTGTAACTAAACTACATGATCTTGAAAATCAATGGGAGCGAGGCATACGACAGTGATAATACTTCATATGTAGACATACTACGGTAATCAGAACCAACAACAAAAAGGATGTGAACAATAATATGATCCTAATAAAAATAGAAAACAATAATTTAAAAAATAGTAATTTTAATGGATACTGGAGCCAATGGTTATATAATGTGTAAACCAAAATCATTTATCTGTTATCCCAACCAAGCAGATCCTTCTGCTGACAACATGAAGTGACCCTTGTAAAATAATGAAAGTATACAGGGTGTTCAGGATAAGAATGAACAGCATGAGAATCTCAGTTATTATAAGAGATACAAAGTCAGTTTAATAAGAGAGGCTTCAAAATTTTTGTTGTCTAACAAGAATCTTACATCAAAATTGAGATAAAATCTCCAGATTGTAAGATGTTTAAAAATAATCGAAACTTTTTATGTAATTCTTTTGAACATTCCCTGTACATTGTTTATTTTAGTGTTCCAAATTTGACTTTATTTTATCATTAGTTTTACAATTCTAATCAAAGTTATTACACATTACTATGTACAGAGAATGTTCAAAAAATTGAGACTAAAAATTTTCGCGTTATTTTAAATCTAATGATCGGAAGATGATGGATGATGTTGATGCCACAAAAATGCGCAAATTTTTTTAAATTTAAACCCCTCCGTATGTCTTATAATATGTGTGATCTCATTGCTAATCATCCCTACTCGAATCACCCTGTATACAGGGTGTTTGAAATTCGAGTTTAACATGGAGATCTTGCTTGTTATTTGCAAAGTTGCTAAATTCGATACTCATTGAGAATACGAAGGAAAATTGGAAATATTAAACGGTATAATATGACAAAATTAGAAAAACACGACTTTTAAAAAATGTCTACAGCTCCTTTGGAACATAAAATATGTGTAAAAACATTGCATAAGCAATTTTTTAGGCCAAATTAATTCAATGAATTTAGAAAACAACTCTATTTGATTTTGTAAATAGCAAAAGTTGCGCCCATAAGAAAACATAGTTGTTTATTATAAAACATAAACGAAAAATGACTGATTACCATCCGATTTGGCTTAAAAAGTTGCTTAGGGAATGTTTTTACATATATTTAGATTACAGACGATTTAAAAGAATCGTATTTTCCGGTACTTGCTAATTTTCTCAGATACCGTTTGAGATATTTCCAACATCTCTTCGGATTATTAATGATCACCGAATTTAGCAACTTCGTCACATTTAAACTTATTCTCTAGCTATTATAATAAGCGAGATCCCCACGTTTTAACCTTTTATTTCGAACACCTTGTATAACAATAAAAAAAAAAACTGAAGTTAAACGATTTTTAAATAAACAAAAACGCTGGTTGTCGTATACAATCAACAGATGTCTATAAAAGACGAAATAATGATCGTTTAGTTAGCAGGGTCATTCATTAGAGACTACACGTTTCATTTACGCAGGGCCGGACTTATATAGGCCTAAGGCCCAGAAATTTAGGAGCCCCAATCGGGCCTGGTGGTATTTAAGTTTAAGTGTTATTTTAAACGAAAAAACACTCACGCTTAGACGGGCCACTTTCTTCAGGGGCAAATTCTACCCTTTCAGCCTAGTGCCCATAAAAACCTTAATCCGGACTGCATTTTAACTCTTTCATTCATTTATTTATATCAAATAATTGCAAGTAGTTCTCAACATACTTTAAGGCATCAATTTTATTGCATTTCCAACAAACTGGTCTATTTTAATATGTCCATTGCAACAAATAAAACGCATTAACAGCAAGATACACGTTAAGAGAGGGGCGGCACATTTAATTCACAGTTTTTGCATATTTACTGTTTTTTTTCTCTTTTTTTTTTACTGATTTATTTTACTTCGGCATGTTTTTGCTGCTATGGCTAATCACCGAAGTGGGAAGGAGGGAACTAGGATTAGGTGAGTAAGGGTAGAGGGTAGGTGGAAGTACTGTCACAGCATTTGCCTATAGTAGGTAGGGGAAACCACCTGAAACCCCTACGATGACAGACGGCCGCGGGATTCGAACCCACGCCTCCCGACTTTACTCGCTAGGCTGCATACCAACCGGCCACCGAGCTCGGTCTTTACTGTCTTTAATAGATTTAAAAAAAGTTCTTTCTTGATTGAATATCAGAAATTACTGCAGTCGCATTATTTCAAAGTTTTTTTTTTAATATAAAAATGGCGATACTTTCACCAATCACACGTTATAATACTTATTCATAAATAATAATTGTTATTGACAGCTATAGGGAGCAAATGCATTAATTTGAACACGCTGAATTAATTAACGTCATAATTTTTACTTAATATTTACAACAAATCGCGAAACTCAACTGACATTAGCGATTATGTAAATTATCAAACAAACTATAACTCATTTTGACAGCAACTAGAAGTCAGTAGCAAAAGACATAAGTAATAAATAATAAAATCCATTCTAATCTGGAACGCAGTTATATTAATGTGCGTTAATTTAATACAAATAAATACGCAAATAAAAAACCGATATAAAAATTTACACAAACGTAGATAATTATGGTTGCGCATAAATAAACATGCCAGACGGCTAATTAACATGTATACAACTATACATCAGCGGCATTTTGAAAATTAAAAATAGATATGTTACATGGACATGCACCAATTGCTCCACAATTGTATCAATTAATTATAGACCAGCGTTGGTTTTTAAGTGACAATATAATAACATTTTTATATCTGTAAGCAGTAACTTACAAAATTGCCTAGAGCGTAGAACTCTAGCTGCACGATATTTTTTTACAATTAAAGCCGCTTTCCTACATCATGTTATGGAACGTATGTACATACTCAAAGTTCAATTAATAATTTTTGTCCCAGGTTAAACGATTTAATTTGTCGAAGTTAACTGTACAAGGCTTATAAATTATAAGAAGAAAATAATTTTCGCGGAACTAAAATAACGATTTGCTCCATAAATTTTTGACTAATGCGAAAACTGCAACAAAAATGATCAATATTTAATAATTATTAATAGTTTAGAGTTTTAGACCAACAATCAAAAATATACTGTGTATGTACTGTGGCACACTTGAGAGGATAAAAATCTACCTACGACATTTGGAACAACTTAACATGCTTAATACAATCTTGGTTTCCGGGTTTGGAACCGCGTCTTCTATATTTAGAAGTAGTTGACGTTTCGACCATTGTGTCTTGGTCTTTTTCAAAACGATGCGTCCGTCAAACAGCAGTTTCTAGTACGATCGCACAAAAAAGAATTATTGTTTGGAAGAGGAGTCACCTTCCAATTAATAAACATCAGGTAACTCCGATTCTGGCAAACGCCTTTTCTGTCCCCTTTCGGACGATTGGCTAGCACTCGATTTAGCAAAGAATTTCTCCAATGTTATTGCTCATGTTTTTTTTAAATTGTCTGACGAATATAGGCCTTCAGGGCGAAAAAGGGGAAATTTTTTGCCGAAACAATGTGAAGAATATTTGATTTTATGAATATAGGGCCTGGCGATATAGAGGTTCCACTAGAAAGTCTAATGAACAAATTTATTTTAACGAAAATCATAAGATGGGAAAACCGCGGACCTTCAGGGCGAAAATGGGAACATTTTTTGCCGAAACAATGTGACAAATATTTGATTTCATGAATATAGGGGCTGACGATGTAGAGATTCCACTAGAAAGTCTAATGAACAAATTTATTTTAACGAAAAGTCATAAGATGGGAAAACCGTGGACCTTCAGGGCGAAAATGGGAACATTTTTTGCCGAAAAAATGTGACGAATATTTGATTTCATGAATATAGGGCCTGGCGATATAGAGGTATCACTAGAAATTCTAATGAACAAATTTATTTTAACGAAAAGTCATAAGATGGGAAAACCGCGGACTTTCAGGGCGAAAATTGGAACATTTTTTGCCGAAACAATGTGACAAATATTTGATTTCATGAATATAGGGGCTGACGATGTAGAGGTTCCACTAGAAAGTCTAATGAACAAATTTATTTTAACGAAAAGTCATAAGATGGGAAAACCGTGGACCTTCAGGGCGAAAATGGGAACATTTTTTGCCGAAAAAATGTGACGAATATTTGATTTCATGAATATAGGGGCTGACGATGTAGAGGTTTCACTAGAAAGTCTAATGAACAAATTTAACAATGTAATAGCAGATAAAATCGCCCACTGCTCCACACTGTTGGGTGTCGTTACGTTGCACTTAGCAATGGTAACTAAAATAATAACATGCGAGAGCTTTGCGTCAATCTAGCGGGGGAAAAAGGTGTTTTTAAACGCTTTTGGGCCACAAACCTTGATATTTTAAATGCTTTTCCCCCAAGAAAATCATCGTATATTCGGGAAGTCTTAAAACCGAAGGTAAGTAAGGTATGCCTTATTTTTATGGTTTATAAACTGATGACATTCATTTGCTTAAACACCTCATCGATTCTGAGATAAATCACAAAATTGCTTTTTGTATGAATACTATGACCTGACGTTTATAAGATGTTTTTTTCTTTTTAATGATATACGCTTTACTATATTTATTTTATTATTTGGTCTCTAATGAAAATATCCTGTAAAGTGACATGAAGAAAACCTCACACATCTATTGCAGGCCTCTAAATATAAAAATAAAATAAATAAGAGATACATCGAATGGTCAAAGGGTTTTTTCAACGATGGCTTTTATGAACTACAGGTTTACACTGAAGTCGATCTTGGCCAGTCTAAAAAAGGGCATTAGGCCCTATGCTAGATTAAAAAATTAAATCCAGTATATCTCTCAACGTTCCTGAGCTTATACAAATTCTAAGACTCAAAAATTCACTCGGATATGCTCAAAATTTACATTAAAAAGACGTAATAGATAATAACATTTACGAAATTGCTCCATGAATAATTTTTATATCACCGTTAATTAATAATTTGTTCATGCAGACTACCACCATATTATTAATACACAAGGGGGACGTTAACTGGAGAAAATACTTACTACCTTCAGTTTAGCCTGGATTTCCCGTAGTTTCCGGCGGGCGAGGACTTGAATGTGTGAACTAACTTGCTTTCGAGTGCGTGTCTTCCCCGTTCTTAGTTTGATATAACGTGCAATAAGTTCGTTCCTTCCTGTAAAAATAAGTTACATTATTAAACCTTGACTGTACGCAAGCCTCTAGACATTTTTTAGGAAAGTGGAAACAGTTGGTCAAGCAAAACGAACGCCATTGCCCACATAAACAAGTTTTATAAAAATCGTCTATCGTTTTCATCAAGGATGTCTTGTAGAAATGCCAGAACGAATATAAAGCCAATGAAGATGAGACTATAGTCTCGAAACTGGTTAGCATTTCTATAGGGGATTTTTCGTTTTAAAAAAATTGTGAATTTTAATTAAGTTTTATTAAATTATATGCCATATTCTGTATAAATATAGTTCTTTTTGTTTGTATTCAAAAATTATATTTTGGTAACAGCTGCGCGCCCCCCTAGGGGGCGCGCCCCACAGGCTGGAAGCCACCGAGTTAAAGTATTTGTTGATGAAACCAATGTTAATCATTTTTTAAATCTACATTTGTACAGGGTTAACCAATGTGGCTCGCATTATCGGGGCGTAGCGGTTATTAATGAAGTTAAATGACAATAAAAACGGAAATCAAATTTAAAAATTCCGTTTTCATTATGGAATTCGCCAACTGAAAGCATGAAAATCTTATGTGACCCCCATGAGAAATAAAAAAGTTGACAATCGCCTCTCTTAAACTAAAGCAAGCTGGTTATTTTAACAAGGCCCATGCAATTATGCCCTTTTTAACGGACGAGTATCATATTTGTAATGTTTAATGTTATCTAATAAATAAGGAAGTTCAAGTTTAAAATTAAAGCTTTTCAGTTTTTTCAGAATGTTTCTAGAACAATATGCTCTTTGCTAATTTATCTTCATACTAAGTACGCAAAAATACTTAATTGGTAAGTTTCAGAAATGCCCAAGCTCTTCGTGTTGAAATATACACCCTGTATACCGCAAGGTAGTTCATAAATAATCCTAAATAAGTTTTGTTTATCGGCTGTTCATTTTTTATAGTAGTTATGTTTTGTCACAAGTGTTCGTTTGTCTCGGCTTTTTTTTAACACTCATTAATTGCTTAAATTTCGATTTATAATCGTAGTTACGTCTAACAGTTTCCGAGTAACATGTACATAAGTGCTTCGGCAACTTTATGGTTTGCTCGAAAATAAAAATAAAAAATGTGTAGAAGAGGATTTAATTTCTTTTCCTGCGTAGAACCGGTTCCTCGATGCCCATCGCGCATCACTAAGTTATTGGCTGAAGATCTTGATCTCGACGAACTCTTGCATTAAACTGTGTTGTCTGGTCAACATCTCGTCCGACAGCACAAGATAGTAAGAACTGGGAGTCAGGTCATGCAGTAGCGTATTAATTATAGCGCCGACCCAGCTCTTACGCTCCTACGGTCAGTTATCTGCTGTGCCCTTCCTAGTTGTACGTTCTGCTTAATGAGCTGTAGCGTAATACCGATTATACGCAGTTACGCTCGACTTGGACGAAAAAGCAATATGTGCCCTTCCACTTTGATTAATGTAAAACTGAACTACACCTAATAAGCCGTTTGTAAATTTAACGAGCCAGCAATAATGCGAACAACCAGTTGGTTGCGTAATCAACATTTCTGTAAATGCGTTGGGCTGCCGTCAAATTTATTTCTCGTCAACTCTAAGATGACAGTTCGATAAAATTATTATTTTATTGCTCACAGATAAAATAGCAATTTAATTAAGCGTACGTATTCATATGCTTGAGCGAGGCTGGCCAGGAACGAACGCTTAGCATCGGTCAAACTCAACACGATTTTAGATGTTTGAATCTAATTTTGGTTTTGACTAAATTAGGAATTTCTATTCGTTAACTTTCTTGTGTTAGTAATTTGTTTTAATCAATTAAAAATGCTATCCCAATAAAACATTCTACGTTATTTTTCTTTGGCGGCGCTTTAATGGCAACTGCCTTAACAACAACAAAAAAATCTACAACAGAATTGAAAATTACGTAGAACACTTTGGCTTAATAAACAACGCTCAAAATGGATTCAGGAAAGGCAAAAACACTACCCGCGCTATTTACAGGGCAATCCGAATTGTACTTCAATCCCTCAATAAAGATGAACACACCATGGTCATGTGTGTTGATCTGTCAAAAGCTTTCAATGGTGTTGACCACGTGTTCAGTTTGACCGATGCTAAGCGTTCGCCAAAGGTCAAAGGTCATGTGTTTTTTCCGCTCGCACGGAGACTGCTATAGGGGGGTTGACCCCCTCTTCAGTCGTTAGAGGTACAAGGATAATGGGTAGGAATGTGGATAGTCAAGGATGGGTAAGATAGGTGGAAGTACTGCCACAGCATTTGCCTTAACCATAGAGGAAACCATCTGAAACCTCTACAATGACAGTCGGCCCTGGGAATCGAACCCAGGACCTCCCGATTACAAGTTAGGTTGTGTTACCAACCAGCCACCAAGCTCGGCAAGCGTTCGTTCCGGGCCAGCCTCGCTCTCAAGCATATGAATACGAGCGCTTAATTAAATTGCTATTACTTAATTTTTTATAAGGAATCACTTCCTGAATTTTTTCGCAATATTTAAGAAACACCCTGTATATGCTTATAATAAATAATAATAAAACAACGTAATTAATTGATATTAAAAATCAAAGATAATTACATACACAATCCAAGTACCGTAAGTAATATCGTTGGAATTAATTAACAGGTTTCAAAGACGTGTTAGTTTGAAATCCGCCTATTAGCGATTATATATCTTAAAGAAAATTAATTATGGAATACGAGACACCGTCGACAAAGTGCGCACCTATTCGATAAATAATCGCGATAACTTTTCATTTTCAAGGAAAGTTTTAAATCGAATTGTAAGTTTCGCAAAGCAGTCGCTTACTTTAAACAGCTTCTTGACGAATTATTTTCGCTTTGCTGTACTGCAATGCGTTAGAAGATCAAACAAATACCGAAATTATGAAAGGAAAGGAGGTGGGCAATAGTATTACCTACATAAAAACAATATAGGAGATCTTATAGGCATGTAGCGTGGCAAAAAGCTCATAACAACATTAATTGATCTTGGGAGCTTTTTAATAATGAAGCTTTTGGCTTTGTGTGTCGCTCGCTACTCAAGGCCTGCTACTACGGTACTACTGCTCCGTTTTATACAACAATGAAGGCCTGTCAATTTTAGTTTTATGCCAGTAAATAAAGCAAGCGAGGAACCTCAAACAATTCTCGACTGATTAGACAGGCACCCCAAAACAATATTAGCAATTTCGTTTAAGATCATAATAAAGCACAGTATATTATTATTATTATACACACATTAGACACATACTCAAAAAAATGTGGGAACATAGTAAAGAGATGCATGTAGCTTTTATGGACTTTAAAACTGCTTTTGATTCATTTAACAGAAAAAAAATCGCTGAGAACTGCAACAATTAGGAATACCTGGGAAACCAATAACACTGCTAGAAATGACCTTAAATAACATAACAGCAAAAGTGAGATTCCAAGAAATAACAACGGAATTCTTAAAAGTAAACAAAGGTGTAAAACAAGGGGACTCACTATCCCCAACCATATTTAACTTAATATTAGAAGACGTACCAAGAAGATCGAAACTAGAAAAACATTATGATCAACCAAATACAAATAATAGCATATGCTGACGATATAGCAATCATAGGGATAGAAGAAAAGACATAATAAGAGCGATAGATCAAAGACAAAGAGGCAAAAGAAACTGGGTCTGGCAATAACTGAAGAAAAAACAAAATCTATGAAGATGGAGAAAATATGCACACAGAGAACAATCTAGAAACAATAGAATACCCCTTCGAAGAAGTTAATACTTTCATTTACTTGGGTGTGAGAGTGGAACAAGCTGGAAAGAACAGAGCGAAGGAGAGAATTCTGAAAGGAAATCAGGCATACGGCAAAAACAAAACCCTACTAAAGAGTAAAACACCAAGTAAAACAACAAAAATAAAAATATACAAAACCCTCATAAGACCCGTCATAACATATGCTATGGAAACAATAACAATTAATAAGAAAGAAGAGGAAGACTTAAAAATAGTGGAGAGAAAAGTAATGAGACCTAACGTTACAAGAGATGGAGAAGTAAGACTGAGAAGGAACAAAGAAATAGAGGAGGAACTCGGAGGAGAAAATAACATTCGACACATTAAAACAACGATTACGATGGGCAGCGATGGGCAGGACAGATCATGAGGAGGAACCCAACCGAAATGATCAGGAGGATAACACAATGGATCCCTATTTGGCCCAGGAACAAGGGAAGACCAAGGAAAAGATGGAGAGACGCCCTGGAGGAACATACAAAGAAATTGGAAATAAATGATTGGAAATCGAAATGCAAAAATAGGAAAGAATGGAAGAAAATATCGGAGGCAGCCAGGACCAACAACAAGCTTTGAAAATCAAAGAGAGAGGACCAATCCACCTCAATAAATTAAAATACGTCTCGGAGTTAGCCATAATCTTAAGGATTATACGGCTCAATGCATGAAAGAATATTTTTATAATACAGGTACCGTATTTTACGGACTATTAGAAGCACTTTTTTCTGAGAAAAATCGATTTAAAACTGGGGTATGTCTTACAGTCCGAAGGTATATTGATATAGTTTTTCTAAGAATTGTCTTATAGTCCGACGCGTCTTGTAGTCCGCAAAATACGGTAATTCATTTACAAATAACAAGTCGCTTCAAAGCCAACATTTGAAAATTCCAACCATAGAACCACCATCAAAATCACCTGGTGTATTTATAAGAAACCAAATTCATTTTAAAATAGACTTGTAGAGTTTGAAATCATAAAATACTTGATGATAAAATACTTTCTTATGATCACTTACTCTTTGAAATGTGATTAGCTTTTGAATGTGAAATGTGTACAAAAAATTTAATTTTAATTAAGGTGCAAACTGCAACATTCTTGGAATTATGCATCAAATAGTAGGTGGGTTTTGTCAGAGCAGTTAAAAAAATATAGCTTGTCAAATTGAGCATGAATAATTGAAATTTCTTTCGAGCAAAACTATAAATATAACGTTAACTAATAAAACACTGCTATAAATCTCATTACCACACATTTTAAAACGTTCATGTATTCAACGTTGTTTCGATAAAAAATAAATTCTGCAAGTTTATTTTTACTTTTTCAAATCATATGTATTTGTTTTGAAGTATGTACCTAAAATTGTATCGAATATTAATTGAGAATACCAAGATTTTGACTCGAATCTTAACAGAACTCTTTTTTACAAACAAATCAAATTGGGTGTTGTTGTAACCATGGCAATTACACAACTGGCTCGTTATTGTTTTCGAAAACTACAACAATCCAAACTTTAATATCATCAACTCTTTTTAAATTAGTATTTTTTGTAAGACTGTAATCAAAAAATACGAGTAACGCTTAATTAACTAAAACACACAAAACATTTATAATCGTTCTCCTTGGATGCAAACTTCAAAACATCTAGAAATAGCCCGTCTTCTAAGAACACAAATATATAATTTTCTCAAATATGAGCTAGTATGCCACTTCGCGAAATAAAGTACCTACATTATATATAAAGGAGAGTGTTGTTTGATCTCTAGACGACTTGTAGAGTATCAAGTTATTACGTACGAATATTTCGACATCCCTTTTGCATTAAATACAAAATAAATTAACGCTCTATGTAAACTAAATTTTAACAGTATGTCTCTTACTTCGCTACCTATATAGTTAAAATGTTAAATAAGTTTAGTCTGATCCATATAAACATTAAAAATTTAGACCAACACTGCTTAGAAACTAAAACGATTGATTATTTAAGGGTAAATATCTATACAGAGTGTTCCAGTGGTTATTACCTTCTCGACTATCTTGTTTTGATTCTTAGCTGTTGTTGTTCCTTTCATCCTTACCAACTCTAATAATTCTTCAGTAACATTAAACTTTATATCTACTCCACGATCAAAATTGCAAGTCCTTAAATCACCTATTAATTTCTAAAAAAAAAATTAAGCACTTTTTGACACTTAAGGTTAAACTCTTCAAAAACAGCAATGCTTGTAATATACTGGGCCGCGGGCAGCATAAAAATGTCAGAGGGGACGCATGCGGCTCTCGGGACGCAGGTTGCACAGGCCTGGTCCAAGCAGTTTCGCTGGGGTTGGGATGATTTAAAATCAGATCGACCAGTTGAACTGAAGACTTGGCTTTAAAAAAATAGAAGATTTGGTGCTGTCAGATCGGTGGATGAAGTTGCCAGGGAAGTTATGGTATCCGTAACAACCGTTGGGAAAGTTTTGCACGACGATTTAGGTATGAAGAAAGTGTCTGCGTCTTGGATACCAAGACTCCTTACGCTGGAGATAAACCTTGTCAGGGAAGAAATTTTCCGAGAAAATTGTATCGCTTCATAGGCTGATAAGAGCTTTTTTTCACGAATTGATGCCGGACATGGGATTTAAGTGTATCGCTGGAATCCTCCTGCCAAACAGTGGGTCCACAAAGGTTCTCGTCCCCAAAAAACGAGCCAAAACCAAGTCTTCAGCAGGATAACTAATAACAACCATTTTTTGGGACGATGAAGGAGTTCTGCTTTTTAGAATACATGGAAAAAGGCACTACAATCAATGAAGAGGTCTATTTGAAGACGATTTAAAGTTTGACGACACATGAATCTGCTTCTGCACGACAATTGCATTGTACGTCGTTATGGAACACTTTATCATCAAAAATCTTTCTTTCATGGCTTGGACGATGACATAAAAATATGCCCTCGTGATTAAATTCATAGAAACGTGTACAAACCAGGGATGGAAAACGTAACGTAACGATACCCGATAACGTTATAATAACGATTCAACTATAATTTTTTATACAATAACGTAACGATATTTTTATAACTTTATATAACGTTATAATAACCGATAACGTTTCGTTAAAGTTATTTTGTATCGTTATTCTCTATAAATTACATTTTTATATGGCGATCTTTATATTTTCAGAAGATATAATATTTTGTCCGTATTTTAGAAATTAAAATGAAAATAAAATATCTCAACGTAATTTTGTACTATTATTTAAATTTTCATTTACAGATCCCAAAAATAATTTCAGAGTTACAAATAAAAATTATTTTTATACAGCATGTTTCTTAAATAATGCGAAAAAATCGGGAGGTGATTTCTTATCGAAAATTAAGGGGGGTCTTTCATATATATTTTTTTTCTTTAAGGTCTCCTTTCAGAGTTACACCCCCCTAGAGGGGATCGGTAAAATTGGGTTTTTATTTTATTTCTCAAATTTGGATAAATGTGGGAGAATGATATTCGGTAGATGTTTTATACTTATTAAAAGGTTTCCCATAGTAATATTTTTAATCATCTCCCACCTTCACAGGAGACTGAAAAGTGCGACCCCTGTTAGTTTTCTTATCAGGACTTTTTGGTGGGTTGAAATTTTGCAATTTAAACTGTTTCTTGAAAACTTGATTTTTTTAGAAGTTTTTTTCATTCTTTAATGTTCTTGTTAAACCTACAGTTTCTGAGTAAAAAATTATATGAATGAACATGAACCATCAAATATTCCAATATAAAACGATTCATTTTGGTGGTTACCTTGGTTTGTTTATGTTCATATGTTCATTTTGACGTTTACGCGGCGACAACGCTAAAACGCCCGTCAATTCTACCCAATATGAACATAGGCATCATATTCACTCATTTAATTTTTTACTTAAAACTGTAGGATTTACGAGAAAAACTAAAGAATAAAAAAAGGTTCTAAATAAATCAAACTAATAAAAAAAAAATTTAAATTGCAAAATTTCAACTCACCAAAAAGTTCTGATTAAAAAACCAACAGGGGTCGCACTTATCAGCCCCCTATGAGGGTGGAAGATGATTGAAAATACTACTATGGGAAACCTTTTAATAAGTATAAAACATCTACCGAATATCATTCTCTTACATTTATCTAAATTTGAGAAATAAAATAAAAACCCAATTTTATCGATCCCCTGTAGGTGTAACTCCGAAAGGAGACGTCTAAGAAAAAATTGTCATATAAAAGACCCCACTTTATTTTCGATAAGGAATCACCTCCCGAATCTTTTCGCATTATTTAAGAAACACCCTGTATATCATAATTCATGTAACGTTATAATATAACGTTATATAACATAACAATTCATTTTTTTAACGTTATTTATAACGTTATGTAACGAAAACAAATAATAAATAACGTTATACAATAACGTAACGATTTAAAACGTTATTCCATCCCTGGTACAAACTCAGTAAACTTTATCAGTGTTTTTAAATCGACTTAAATGCCAACCCTCAAATATCTCAAAATAAAGACCAATGAACTTTACACCACTTTGATGATGAAGGATCTAATTAATGTATTTGTTTAAGTTTTGTCGTTGCTATCCTCAGATCCTCACCCTAATGGTGGATCAAATTCTACGAATCATACTTAAGCATCTGAAGTATTAACATATTTTTGGCAAATATTTCACAGTTTCGACCTGTTGCTAAAAATAACGAGGAAATTGCAAGTGAAATATTTGTGACCATGCGACACTTTTGGCTAATGTTATTTTTTCGGGTTTTGCGTGCGGCGCCAGGAAGAGTGCGTGTACACATAACAATGAACCGCCCCCATATTCCCTTTCGACACCCCCGGCATTTCATCAACTTTACGGTCATAATTAAAGCGAATTATTTCCTAAATTAGCTTAAACAAGGGTAACATTTTAATTTGAGAAACGCTCGCTCTGATTAATACGTTGAACTCACGAGAGCAAAATTTAATAAATTCATACAATGACAAAATAAAGTGAAGAACCAATAAACACATAAAAGTTAAATGAGCAATAAATATTGCCGCAAAAAAAGAACGGAAACTGCGGCGATGTTAATGTACTACGCCGGCAATGTATGGACGGTTTACAACTGTTATAAAACGTGCGAAAAGATTAAAGAAAAACATAATAAAATAAAATTTTTATTAGAATATCGGAAGAAAATCACAGCGGAGAATTTTTCAAATTTTTTGTTGGTCGTGGAATTTGTCGAGAATATTAGAGGTTCGTTATCACGCCTTCACGTACGGCAAATTTCATTTAATTAAAATAGCATCTATAAAGAAGGGATTTAAAAACGAAAATAAAACTGTAAAGTGCAACAACTTGACTGACACACTGGCTACGATCAAATGCAGACAACAATATCTTTATTTAATCGAAAAACAATGCATAAATAAGCCATTTACCTATCGATTTTAAACATGTCTGCGCTTTTTCCAAGAACTGATAGCTCCTCTTCTTTAATCTTCATCATAGGCACTGAGCCTGTTTTAATCCAATAATATTGTAAACAATCTGATAGTTAAATAGCTGACTGTATTAAACATAAAAGTGTGTTAGTATTGTTAGCCGGATCAACATATTTGATATTTACTCTGCAGGTGTTCATTTGAATGCATTTTTTAAAATGATTACTTAACAATTATGCGCATGAAATAAATATATTTATCAGGTAAAATATGCGCACATTTTTTTGGCTTCGACTAAACATATTTTGCCAGTATGAAAAAGTATGAGTAAGCATGAGAAAATGTGATCGCTATAATCGAATACTATTCTAAAACACTGGAAGGGTTCTTTATTTTATGAAACACGAAATTTGTAACTCAACAAGAAATAATATAGGTGGACCCTGTCAATCTTTGCACCTCGACACTAACACGATTTCAAATGTAAATACGCACAAAGCCCTGGGCATTGAAATAACGGACGATGCGAAAAGCAACCAGGATATTAGAAACCGCAGAGGACAAGAAAAAGCCATAATTAGACATCTGCATGGCCTATTATAGGACCGAAACTTAAGAAAGTCAAAATATACAAAACAGCAGTCTAACGTCGAAAACATACGGATCAGAATTATGGGAAATGGGTCAGTCGTTAAAGTCAAGGATCAAGGCGATGGAGATGGATTGGCGAAGATGCTGTAGCTTTACAAGAAGAGAAACCAAAGGTTTGTTCCAACAAGCCATTTAAAACCAATCCATGGATTGCAGGGATGGCAAATAGGATTTGATCAGTGTGCCAAAATAAGATAAAAATGTTATACAAACTTTTCCCCGTGCCAGTACCTAACCTAACCTAACCTGCCTACCAGAAACAACCGTCAGTTATTTCGTTCAATATTGCCAACGTCATGATTTTATGTGTCACTAAATATGGGAGACCAGGGCAAGTTGTCACAATCGCTATAACAACTCTGAAGCACATTATTATCAAATGTTCAACATATCTACGTAAGCACTGAATTTAGCTTTCTTCAGTCATATGAGTTTGGCCCCTGTCACATAAATGGTGCGGAAGCCATTCATTTTTATTTGTTTGACGTACCTACAATAAAGTAAATTTTATTGGTCGTTTTTGTTGATCTCTAGACGACCGAGATTGGATTGAAAGTGAATACTATTATGACGTTATCAAAGCTACACCTTTCAGCTAAAAGTTCATATAATTATTAGGATGTTGGTTTTTATTTCGTTACAAACAGCTTGATTTTTATCATAAAAGTGGCCTCGGGGCATGTTGTCACATTGTTGACGGGGCAAGTTGTCACAAGCGAAAACTTGCCCCAACGCATAAAAATTACTTACAATGTTCTTCTGTACAGATGGTCAGAACATATAAAAGAAAAACAAATCGCTCTGCCCCACCTGCGGACGTTTTAATCACGAATATGCCACAACTGTGATTCAGATGATGATATTTCATGCGTTTGATCTGCATTTAAATTATTTTTATGTATTTCGATTGTTTGTATTGTTTCTATTTTGATCCTTAGAAGTTATATTTGAGTTTTTCTTACAAATTGTCCATCAATTTGTGTTTTCATTAATCATTTACTACATTTATTTGACCCGTGACAACTTGCCCCGCTCACTGTGACAACATGTCCCGGCCTCGGGGTATGTTGTCACACTTTGCTTGCGCGCTATAAATATTTTTTTACACATAAATCACTCGATGTTGCTCAAACAACTATTCAGAATATAAAGCACGACACATGTAGGTATGCAACAGAAAAAAAAACTGATCTTAAATTTTTAAAATAAGACTTTAAAAAAATTAAACCTAAATTTTGTGACAACTAGCCCCGGTCTCCCCTACATATGCAATCAAAAGTTCCGTGTATCTCTACAGTTGGTATTTTATATGTGTAGTAATGATCAAATTATTGTATCGATATAAGAAGAGTTGTTATTTTCTGGTATTTTTAATTTTTTGATATTTAAATAACATGTAGTTGCAGATAATTAGCATACTAATTAAAAATAAATAAAACATTTCGAAAAAGTTTAAAATTTTAAAAACAAATTTATTCATAGAATTCTTTGGGGTGCCGTCGAAAATCTCTCGCGTGCCAAGTTTGGCATGGACTGGTTTATTCGCATGCGTGAACTATGTACTAATAAATATATTGGCCAGTATTAGCCGTTGTTGGAACGCTTTTACGACTGGTCTAACTGTAAATGACATTTGCGTCTATTGGGTTCATAGAAATGAGCGCATCGCTAGGGTAAACACCTTAAGAATCCAGCACTAAATGGGATTGGGAGGGCGGTGCATAGCTACCAAAGCTCAAGTTTGTTATGAGCAGCGCATGCGTGTAAAAATCCAAGCGCTTGTACATGCCTCCATTCACGTACTGTTTTGACCGTACACTGACTAGTTCATGTATTCATTTTATACCAGTTGGAACAGCCGACTAACAGTCCGATGAACTACCAGAGACCGTGATGGAACGCGTTATCGATACTGCGCAGAATCCTGATAGTACATTGGATGGTACAGTACAAAATGATAAGTGAACATTATCAATTTAAAAAAATGTGAAACAAAAAGATACAACAAATTGGAAAATTAATCCGACAAGTTTTGCATTTTCTCATCTACGAAAAAAACCACCAATTATGTGCTAAGAGTAAACATTTGCAAGTGAAAAAATTGATTGGGGTTGGTTGTAACACTGTTACTTTTGACCCCAAGTGTACACAAAACAAATTGGAAGTAATCCACAATTAACCACGATTCCAAATTGTAGTGCATCCACCAATAGCCAACAAAATTAAGAACATAATAATCTAGGTACTTTTTTGTTCCACTTTTAGAGATCGCCTAAAAGTCACTCGCCCGGTGACACAACGCATAACTTTTAGGGGGAAAATAGAGACTCAGCTGGCAAAAACTTAACCTGTATGAAAGATGAAAACTAGCAAAGTACGTAGAAAGGCGGATGTAAATGAACATTACACAAACGCTTAGGGCGACACATAACAAAAATAATTAAAGAAACTATAGGCACTGTTACCACCTACCCGTGGTACTTTTATCCCCAATCTCCCCTACATAACAGATTCGGATTTTAATTCATCAATTCTGCAACTGAAATTATTGAGGAAAATTTCTAGTTATTTTTGATCGTAAAAGTAACATATTTGTAAGATGGTGCCCTCTATCATATAAAAAAAAAAAATAACAAGCGTTATAGCGGAGCCTTCGTTATACTAGCTAGTATATCGATGGTCCCGATTATAGCCAAATAGTGCGAAAACTGAGTCTAAAAAAATGCGAATTTTTCTTTGGCCTATTTTAAAAATCAGTTTGCCTGAGCGAAATTAGGTATAACTACATGTATCTACGCAAAATTTAAGTATTTTCTATGAGGGTACGTAGATTTGACTTAGGTACGATCCTTTTTATATGTAAAAATTTCAATTGTCCCGGAGTTAGGTGATGAAAATAAGTTTAAAGACTGTAATAAAATAGCTCCGCCGTTTAAGAACTGCCGTGATCTCGGTAGATTGGCAAGCTCTTCATTCGCCGCCACGAGAGAGAAGCTACCCTTCTTTATATTTTCTTCCGAGTCGCCCCCACCTCCAGAGCACGCTCGCTCACTAATTGCACATTCTTGGCATAGTTTCGGGCCGCACCCTCACCCCCATTTAAGGGACGCCTCTATTCACTGTGCCACCCTTAACTTGATAGCGTTAAATATGCCCAATGATTTATATAAATATTATCGGACTATATGTTTTAATTTCGGGAAAACCGAAATAGCGCACGGCACGTTTGGATATCCAATGACGACAGCAATAAAGTCTAGTTACCTTATTCAATTAAATGATATACATATTTGCATCGAAGCAGTTCCGATTAAACAGTAAATGACACATTATTTATAATTAGAATTTATCGTAAGTTAATGCAATTTTACAATTATAAATAAAACTGGATGTGCCTCACACGATGTCAGCATTAAACGCAACTTAAAATATTAATTTGCAACTGTACCTAATGACTTATACATTTAATGACGTAACAAAAAAACGGTAAAGCGGAAAATTTATCAAAAGAATCAGTTTTTACCAGGGTTGACCTGATTTAAATCAGTTGATTTTTTAAAATTAAAATCATGATTTAAATCAAACTTATTTTATTTTTTCGTGATTCAACGTCACACGTTACATATAAATTAAATGCACGTTTTAATTTTCAACCTGCTTAAGCAACCGCTTGTAAAATACGCCGAAAATATTGCCTATTGGCTCCTCATAGATCGAGGAGAAATAAAGTCTACAGGAATTCTCTTGTTAGAGACGCATTCCGGTAAATTTACCTTGTAAATTTTCACAATAATTTTTAATTTTAGGGTTAAAAGATCTACAGCGTCATTCCAAAAGTTTGCAACAATTGGAAAAGTTTTTATTATCGATTTCTCAGAAAATTTTATTTTTGATAAAAATTTATGCATGACCTAAAACTAATTTTAAATAATAATAATATAATAAGTTAGCTTTATTTAGCAATTGCTATTACATTGTAACATAATTTACATAGGTAATAGTAAATATAATAAAAATAAAAATAAAAATAGAATGAAATAAAATAAAAATCTAAAAATCTTCTAAATTCTAAGTATCTAAGATAACAGTTTAATAGCGTTCTAATACGTACTCCTTAATTAATTTAATACCCTTTTTATAATTATGACATATTTTGACTTGATGCGGCATATTATTAAATATTTTAAAACCTTGATAAAATAATGAACGAGCAGTTTGACTTTTAGTACATTTCTCTATAACGAAATCAAGCCTATTTCTAGTTTTATAACTGTGTATCTCATGGACTAATTAAAGATGAAAAAAGTTCCGTATGACACTAGCTTTTAGTGATTTTAGAAATATTCGCAAGATTAACGTGCCCATATTTTAAGAGTTAAAAAAAAATTATTCAAGAGAAAACGATATTTTATATTAAGTAAAATTTTTAAATTCTAAACGTTTTTTTTTTAACTTTTTTAAAATTCTTTAAATAAAAGCACTTTTTGAATGTTCAAATTACTTCAAAAATAAAAATTGAAATTTTAACGTCATATTTCTTCACCTTTGGTTGTAATTTTGAATTAGAAATAAAGGTTTCTGAGAAATTTTTATTAAAAAAACTTCTTCCTTTGTTGATACTTTTTGAATGACGCTGTATAGAAGATATAATGCAGTGAATAATGAATAAACTAGTTGTAAAATGGAAAAATATGCAAGTTTCTTAAAATAAAAAAATAAAAATTTGATTTTTCAAATTTGAATTAATGATTTCTGATTTTTTTAATAAAAATCAAATTTTGCCAAACCCTGGTTTTTACGTATTGTTACAAAACAAAAATATACACAGGCAAAGATGGAAAACTGTGTTACTATAAGAGTCGAATTATTAAACTAGGGCACAAGTACTAAAACCATCGAATAAAGTTTAAAAAGTTTCCAGTGTAGCCAACTTGCTAAAAAAAACTCTGAGGAAACCCTTAAAACGACAACATCTTCGAACACAAGTATCTTTTTAACTGTGAAAGATAGAAAAATAGTTGTGAATATGTAATTTTAGATAGTTTTCCCTAAATTGTTATAAACCCAAGTATTTCTTAAAGTTGTATGGTTACAGAGACACCTACAAACCACACATAAAATTTGTTAAATTTTAATGACTCAGAACCTTTCAAGTTTTATAATTACAGGAAAAAATGTAAAAGACTTTGTGGAAAAATTGCTCAAGTCGCCCCGCGCGACGGTACAAGTTGCTTTAATAAAAAATGTTTAAAGCTTTTGTTTTTAATCACTGGGTTTTAAGAAAGTGAAAATGAAGACTACTTCAAGTTAAAATATGTTTTTCTGTTTATCAACTGGCAAAAGCTAAAAAAAAACGCTCTTTCACAATTTGTCAGGGTTTTCCATTAAAAAAACAAATAGTTTACATCATATCTTGAAAGTCGAGGTCGCGAAACAAATTTGAATTTTGTTTTTAAATTAAGCAAAAGAATCTGCTTAAAAAACCTTCATAACATTTTGTTCTATTTTAATAAATAAAGACGTTATAGCAAATTTTCAAAACTGATAATAATCAAATTTTCGTCTATAGTGCGAAAATGATAAGCGATATAAAAAAAATCTGAGTACACAGGCGTTCTTTTCTCAAACAAATAGCCCAAGAGATGTCAATTTTTCGCTAACTATTACAGTAACCGAGATATCCAATAAAACATTCGGGTTTGGTCCACAGCAACATAATAGCATGCAATTTTATCTTCATGATAAAATCCATAATTTAAAATATTTCTTGCACATGGTTATACAAATAAACTAAGCTTGAAAAGCAATTTAGAAAGTTTTCTTTAAGCCATTCTTCGATTTTCTTTCAAGATTTACACATTTTTCTTCATTTATCAAAAACTACTAACACAACAATATGTCACATTTAAAAAAATTATTTTGAGTATATGGCTACAACAAAATGTAGTGGCCAATTTAACAAATTTAAGTTTGGCCTGTATCATATCAACGGCTCATCTTAAAAAATATCAGTGTCTCAATCAAAATTTACGCAAAATTATCTAAAATTACGTAGGTAAAACTTTTTTTTTATCTGCCATAGTGAAAAACATATTTGTGTACAAATTATGTACCTTTTCCTCTTTTTTTTAAATCTTATCTAAAGGTTGGTAACACTGGTTACGTTTTTTTAAAAGGATATCAATTTCTTTAGTTTTTAAATCCAACTACGCTCATTCAAATGACTTTCTAATAACAAAGTTGCCTTTGTTATGAGCAGATAATTGTCACCCTAATAAACCTTGTTTTTATAACATAAACAAAAACTAATCTTAAAACGACAAAATAAACGAGAAATAAGAGTTTTTATAATCTATAACGCAGTGTTTCTCATACACCTAAAAATCCTTGAAACTTCCGCAGAAGACATTTTTATTAAATAACGTCTCATATTTTTATAATTTACTCAGCACTATTGTCGAAAAATAAGGCCACATTTCTAAAAGACACTTGGGGCAGCCTAAAATTTTGCAGGAATGTGAACAATATAAACATTTTCAACATATCACAGACATATAACATATCCTGTAAGACCTTGAAATAACTCAACGAATAAAATAAACTAAGCACATTTAAATATGCCAAAAGAATTCCCCCTACGAAGATCATGAAAGCTAAATTAAGTCTTAAGACACGAATATTTTTAAATATTACGCCCTAAAATAACTGCTCGAGTATCAGCAAGCTTTTCATCAAAATATACCGCAATTTTTTATTCTAATAACATCTTTATTTACTTACTGCAGTTACGTATAAAACTTGAATTATTTAGCACCCCAACTTCGCGCAGCCCTTGACAGTTTTTGTGGTACATTGCACACTAATGATTGCAATACCGGACCAAAATTACGATACCGGTATACGGTATTTATTCGCAAGTAATACCGGTATACCGGTATTGCTTTTTTTAAAAAAGTATTAATTTTGAAAATACAATATATGCATTTTACACATATGTACAGGGTGGTCTATTTTCGATGCCCATACAGGGTATCTCGGTTATTATCAGAGATAGAAAAAAACTAAATACATAAACTCGATTTATTTTTTCGAGAGAAATTTATTGCCGTAAACTCGTTTAAACGAGATATTTAACATTTTTGAAAAGTGCCAAAAATCGGTTTTTGGCTATATTTCGAAAATTAAAAAAGATATTAAAAATCTGTTTACGGCAATAAATTTCTCTCGAAAAAATAAATCGAGTTTATGTAATTACTTTTTTTCTATCTCTGATAATAACCGAGATACCCTGTATGGGCATCGAAAATAGACCACACTGTACATATATGTAGTAAGTATAATGTCAAAACACAAATTTACATAAAATAAAGAAACTTAAAAAATTACATATGTAAAAAAATATGGACACAAAAAACTGAAGATATACAGGGTAATTGATTGGGAACGGGCATTAAAAATAAATGAAGAATGAAAAGGGGTATTGATCTGAAATTTTGGTTATGACTATAATGGCATATGATCTGTTTAATGAAAATATTTTCAAGATGGTGACCCTTCTGGAAATACCGGAAGTTGACGTCTACTTTCTTATTTCAAATACAATGGTCTATTTTTTAATGCATTTTTGGATTTAACACGTTATTTTAGAGGGACTATTAATAGCATACCCTATACCTAAGTGCAGTCGTTTTTTAGATTTTTGGACTTTTTTGGACTTTTTTGAAATTTTTTGATTTTTATCGTGATTCTTAATATTATCTATCGCCGCCATTTTTGAAGAGAAAACGCTTACATTTAGACTATGCATAGAAGAATTTTTGCAATCGATGCATTACTTACAGGGTGACCAAAATTTAATTTTCTTTTAATACAATGAAACTCGTTTTTTTTCAAATACAAGACCCAATTTTTTTTTTCATTTTCTAATTCAAAAGTAAATTCTACATCAATCTGTATTAGCGTTTCCAATACCTATCTGCAATAATTTTCGAGTTATTAAGAATTTTTGATAAAGTTAAGAGAAATTGCAACATTTTTTAATAGTAAGCCCTGGAAATGACAACAAATATTCCAATATTGCAATATTCCTTAATCTTCTAATAATATCATCTCTCTTTTAATTAACTTAATTACATCATTTTGTGGCACAATTTTGTGTTTTGAATTTATTGCTATTTAGTTATTTATGGCAGACTGCAATTATAAAATAATAAAAATCTAATTTAAAAAAAAAAATTAATACCGAATACCGGTATTAGACCATCAAATGAGACGGTATTTCGGTATTGTAAAATGGCACGGTATACCGGTATTCGGTATACCGGTATACCGGTATTGCAATCACTATTGCACACCCATGCCTATTTAAATCAAAAAGACTATCTCGATACGGTTGACTGTAATATAGTATCAATTAATCAGCTCTGCATTACATTACTAAAGGTGTAATTACGATTAGTATATGTAATAAGCAATTAAAATTATAACGCTCTAGCATTCAATAACTAGCTTTAATTTTTTATATAAAATACTGGAGAAGTTAGTAGCAAGTAGCAACCAAGCATGACACAAAAAGACAAAATATAAACTAAAAGTCATGCTCATTACGTATACAGGGTGTCCCAACCAAGACGCGTTATAAGATAGCTCTGTTATAAGTAATAATTAAAAAAAAATAATTTAGAATAAAAGTTGTTTGTAATCTTTTACTACATAATCAAAAATTATTTTCAACTATACAGTGTTTTGTTTTTGCGCACCGATACAAAACATTGTTTTTTTTTTAAATAGAACACCCTGTATATTTTGTTATTTTTAGATGTAAAATTAAATTTTCTTTCAAAAATATTGGAGGTTGCTTATGTCTAAAATGAACCGTTTTTGAGTTATCAACGTTTTTTTTTTTGAAAATGTTGCCAGATGCAGACCTTTGTGAACTTATATTTAACTTTTTTTAATATTATTACTAATTCGTCTTGGCTGGGCCACCCTGTATATCAAATGTATAAATCTCTAGATATATAAAGGCGTAAAGCTTCATCACAAACATTACGATGTCAATTAACCGTTATCGCAAAAAACACTTTGGTTACAATTGTATACGAAATATTAAATTTTCTCCCATATTTTATGGAAATGAGAAAACGCTTAAAACTATTTTTGTAAATATTTGAACAAAAACATGTCAGCTATTTCCCTGTTTAAAATTTAGTACGTTTTAAAAATTTGCGCTAATATTTAAATTAATGCAGATGAACAGCATTATTTAAAATAGGCAGGCAAGTAAATGTTACAGGTTGTGTTATCGCTATGTGCGCGCATTCTTCAAAGTAACGAAAGCGTTAAAAAAATCTTATAAAATACATATTTTAAAACGTATTTGCATTTGCGTAACATTAGCGGAAACAAATATAATGAAAGGCATTTAAGAAATCGTTATTATGAGGCAAAAAAAAGGTTTAAGAAAACATAATTAAATGTTTTGTTGATTACATAAATAAGGAGTAACAATTAGCGTCATATTTTTATGCATAAGTTAAATCAAGATACCGCTTCTCGTTCCCCAGGAATCCAACAATTGTACAATGATATTCCCGAAGAATATTCAACAAAAAACGCGTCTTGAATATCTCCTGGCGAAATCTTTTTTTTTTTGTATGGCGCAGTGCTGGTAACCAGTTCAATAAAGTCTATACAGGGCATTATATATTTTGTTAGAGATTCGCGAGAATAATTTTAAACAAACGTAATTACAGGATTAGGGGTATACTATACGAGCGTTAAAAACGCAGCGGTTAAAACGCTATCTGCAACGTTCAATCGCACGAAGACGCAACTTTTAAACCTAACCTGACCTGGCCAGACCTAACCTAACCTAACTAAACCTACAGTTTCCCTCACTCAACGCTTGCTCGGTTAACGTATTTTCTGATTTTATGTCTGTCGATAATTTTTTTTTACCTGATTTACTTTGCTTCGGCATGTTTTTGCTGCAATGTCTAATCACCGAAGTTGAGGGAGAGGGAACAAGGATATGGTGGGCAAGAGTAGAGTGTAGGTAGAAGTACTGTCACAGCATTTGCCTATAGTGGGTAGGAGGAACCACCTGAAACCCCTGCAATGACAGGTGGCCTCGGGATTCGAACCCACGACCTTCCGATTGCTCGCTAGGCTGCTTACCAACCAGCCACCGAGCTCGGTCTGTCGGTGCTTAAAAGTCATGTTGTAAATATAGTGTTTATGTTTCTGAATTCCATCGTCATGAAACTATAACGCAATCGTTGACATGGGCCGTTTAGTCTACCCACGACTAAAAAACGCAACCTCTTTAGAGACAAATGTTTTTAAAATGAATTACAAATAATCTTTTTAAATAAAGTACTAAATTTCTACAAATAAAAAAATATATTTCACGATAATAAGATTACTGTTTTATTTATGCAGAGGTAAGCATTTTGCTGTTTTATGTTAATTTTGGGTAGACTTCCCTTCAATTTCACTGCTCACTCTACGTTGCCGTTTTTAGCAGGGGTTAAGAGCGGAGCTCGGAGTTGGAGCACGGAGCAATGAAACAATGAGTTTTCGCCCGGAGCAGGAGCGGAGTCCGGAGCAAATAATTTTGATTGCTCCACTGCTCCAGTTTATTATGTACTTATTTTTTTTTAAACTACTTTTTTTTTGTTTCAACCATTGAAGATCAATAATTTGTTCTTTAAAACATTTATTTAACTTCACTTGTTAGAGTCAAACATTGTAATTTTTGACAAACTTCTACATATCCGATTAAATTAAAATTTTGTTTAAAAACAAAAATTTAAATCAAAAAACTTTTTTCAAAATGTTAACAATATTTGGAGCATGGAGCGGAGCTGGAGCGGAACTGGAGCAGGCATTTTGAGCTAAACGCACGCGTGTCTAGAAATGTCAAAGTAGGCTTACGTCAAAATTGACAAGACGACGTAATTACATGTGTATATTAGCCAAAAAGGCGTTAAAACCATGGGTATTATGTGATCGTAGAAAAAGTAAGCTACATTACACGAGTTGTAAAGCAATTACAACTCTTGTTATGTAATATACTATTTTAGCACACTTATTTTTTCGGAAATAATACGTTCATAATTTCTAAATTAACGTAACGAGGACACGCATTATTAAACATTTAGCTGACATGTTTAAACAATAATTGCACTTTACAGTTGGTACGAGATTTTCTCTAAAAACTCCCAAGATTTATGCTTTTTGATTGAAATCAGAGGTGTTTGTTATTCGGCTGGCTTTTTAAGTTGCCACCTGTAGATATGTCTGAATCCAATCGGCAATTTGTGTCTCCCCCGCCGAGTACTAGAGAGCTCAGCTTGCTACGAGGGAATTGCAACAGCTTTTACCGTTATTTGTTGGATAAAATCTTATATCCTGGTTGAAGCGCCACGGAAATCAGTTGAAAAATCATACAAGAATAAACGTGAAATACTTTTATTCGATGGAATCAATCATCCGAAGCCTTACAAAAACGAATTATGTAGGTGTTTGTTTTATATTATTTACAGAACACTGGAATGGTAACGTGAAAATTGATTATAGTTGCAGGAAAACGTGTTTAAAATTTCCTACTAATTTGGCGTTTGCATTAATTTTTACTTCGTGCAAATTAAAATTCTAAACTGAGTCTGTACCGCAAAGCAAATGATGAGAACAAGAGCCTGTTGATTAAATTTTTAATCAATGGATTCGTGTGTGTAGTAAAACTTTGAAATGCAGATGAGAAGGACAAAGAAGAAAGGACAATATAGAATGCAAGGCGCAGGCTGTAAGGATATTGACCGTTGTGTCGCTCGGTGTCTGTCCACTCAGTGCCCAGTTCGCGAAACGGCCCAGGAAGTCCGGGGAAGGAGGTGGGGCCACGTTAGTGACAACTCGGACACTTCTACATTTCGCGCTAGCTCACTTGGAATTCTCAATACACCAATTCTTACATTTGCCCTCACGTAAAACCCCGTTCCGAAGCTCGGATATGCGCGAAAGGGGGTTAAATCTTCGCAACGTAAAGCACAAAAAAGTTTGTTCTTTGTACACGTCCAGCGAAATTTGCACATTGCTAGGACAAAAGCTCTTATTCCCGGCTAGAGCGAAAACCAATAATGTATGTTCGCTTCTAGGACTACGCGCATTTTTTTAACGGAATAAAATATAGCAGTTTTTACAACAAATGTTCCTGTTTTATTGATAAGTTTTTAGTGCACAGCAAAATTCTAATAACGCATGGTGAATTTTCATTTAAACAAAGGTATTATGCGGAAAATTTGCGTTTTCAACCAATCACTGATCTTAAATCTTCTAGAGACTACCAATAGGAGCATTATTACACGGTAATAATTTTACATTCCCCTGTCAGACGTTGATCCTCTTATCAAATTTGCGTTTTCGACCAATAACAAACTCAGATTTCATAGAAACGACCAATAAACATAATAATACACTGATAATATCCTTTTCGCATTGAACAGATTTTCATGCGTTTATTGGTCGTTTCTAAGAAATCTGAGTTTGTGATTGGTCGAAAATATAAATTTGGAGAGGAAATGAAATATTTTGGTCTTGATAATTTTTTGACGAATTTCGGCTACCAGTAGCGTTACTTTAATATAGATTAAATCACACCCCTGACGCACCACTCTGACAGTACTTGTAAAATTTGACATAACATAGGTACATTTAATTTGACAGGTAGGTTAGGCGAAGGAAATTTTCTGACAAAATATAACTTGTGCATTGCAAATAATCTCTAATTTTTGACAAATCTTTACTCAGCACATTTCATTCTTTTATAAGTGAATGTGTCGTAATATCAATAATTTCGAATGCCATAATCCAGGTAAGGATGAGTATCCATAATATTACTTTAAAAATAACACTTTTAAACGGGGCCACTCCGATAGGTGAGGCGGCGTTGCCTCAACTGATCAACCCCTGGCTTTGTTACATTCTAAAAATTGGTCAACTTCACCCCACTTTACGGTACTATCGAAGAGTATAACGATTTATGTAAAAATCTTTTGAATCTAAAATTACTCATCCGTTACTTCAGGACGAGGACAATGGGTGTGAATAAACAATCTATCAACCTACAGGAATATCCCAATAGATGATGTTTTACGACAAACTTTTGTATGTTTTGTACCATAAGCAGTGGTTAGTTATGTTAGATAGGTATCTACAAGCACTTTTTTGGTAATGAATTCATTTAGCGCACACATATCGGGGATCTTTATTGTCGAAAGTAATTGTTGTTGAAAACATTTAATAACTAGACCATAGCTAAACCAACCTAGCAAAGTTGTTAATAAACTTGATAACTAACATTAATGGTTGCGTTATCGAATGTACTAACAGTCGTTGCATCTGACAGCACATGAAAGCTCTTTTGTTTAGTTCAATGCATATCAATCAACGCTGCCATATTCTACCACGGCTATTCTGGTTATATTCATCTGCACACATTCACTGAATACTAACAATAACCAGAGGTTATCATATCCGAACATAAGATTGTTACATGGTGCGTAAAGGACTAGTTTTCGTTTGAATGTACAGGGAGATTCAGTTTGCATGTCGCATCCCAATGGTTTTTTGTTACAATAAGAAACCCAAAAAGACCTTATATTTTGGCAAATCAGTCGAAATTCTATACTAGATGATGTATACAGGGTGTTTCAACGTGAACAACATAGGAATCTTGGCAACTGTTAGGCCGGGCGCAGTTTGGTTGCGGAAGTCATTGCTATTGGTTTATATTACAAGGCTCCCAGGCAGTAAACCATATCAATTTGCTTTTGTAAAGTAAACTTCATTGTGAAAATGCAATAATTCAAGAAATAAATGACAAGCTTTTGACGTTAGTGAAGTGAACAGTCGGTTTTTTCGATTTCCACGGCACTCTATTTGCTTCAATAACGATTAGAAGCAAAAATGTCGAATATCTCGAAAAGTATGAGTTTTGGGTAAAGGACATACTTAAAATACAGGGGTTTACATTTGAAAAAATTGAGTTACGAGCTTCTGAAAATCATGGAAGTTGCCACCTATTTATGAACACCCTGTACGCGTGATTCAAACTTTTTCATATCGAGCGAATAGAGCAATGTTTTCTGCATGTCCTTACCAAATTACAACGCTGTACTTCGAAAACTAACTTCGGGCGAATTTTTTAAACAGACTTAAAAAAATCTTGAAAAATTTTGAATTTTTTTTTTTTGTGACAAGGTCGCATAAAAACCTGTAGTATTTTATGTTGATGCAAAGTTAAATAAAGGCGGTCATAAATATTAAATAAAAAATGGGATGTTGTATTTGAAATATAAAAGTTGCTATTAGTTCCAGCGAGGTGACTCGTCCTGTATATTTGAAAATATTTTTATCGTGTTCGGAAGAAAAAACTGCATGAAATGGCGTTTGAAGCAACTCTCTATCTCAAACCGTTTAGCCACAATCGACCGATCCCGCACTAATGACTCACCCTGTATACACGTGCAGAATTATATGCGATTTTCATTAATAGAAGGTTTGTAGAGGTTTTTCCTTATAACAAGAAAGATATAGGGGTGCAGCATTTAAACTAAATTAGACGGTATACACTTTCTTGGACAAGATATTGTTAAGTGTTTACCCGATTCAGCTTTGGTGCACTCAATTTAACAAGAAAAAATATGGGAAACTTCAAGTATACAAACAAATTTTACATGTCATTTCGAGTTTGTAAACTTAGTGCGTCGAATGTAATAACTTCATTGAAATTCTAATAACAAAACAATATCTTTGTAAACCTCAATTTAGTTTTAAGATCACTGATAACTCAAAAATGCTTAACTAGTTGTCGAAATACCCACCGATTTCACATTAATATTAATATGATTATTCGAATCAAATATTCCCGACAACGAAGAATAAATACTATTGCAGAAATGCTACTTCCGTCGGAATCTTTGATGTCTACGGCGCTGTTTTTTCATGACTGCTACGTTGTTGACAAGTAATTGTGCGCAAATTTTAAAAAAGTAACACGATAATGGCAACGAATAATTACTAGACGAGCTAATGAACTAATGTTGAGTAAATAAAAAAATAAGAACTATACAGAACATTTTGGAGTAGATCAAGTGGCACAGTGTTATGTTTACACAAAGGTGTAGTACTAAAAAAAATTCAGGGCATTCTTACGTTCATTATTAACAAGTTTTAAAGTTTAACAATTGCAAATTGCTTCTTTAATGATTGTTATTGTATATAAAATACAGCGTAGCAATTGTTTTGGAATTACATACAAACTGATTCAAAAAAGAGGGCGAAAATTTGGATTATTAACATACATCTAAAATGTTTTTGGTATTATTAGCCAGCAACATTTAACAACTTCACCAAATATAAACCTGTTTATCTCGAACAATAACCGAGATCCTCCAACGGTAGCGCTCAAATTAGAATCAGGCTGTACATTTAATTCATAGGAAATAAATTTTGATGAAGATTCGACTTACCATACATCTTTCCTTCGTCCGAAAGTATAATTTTCCGTCTTCCGCATGGTGGGTATATGGCAAGTGCTTCTTGGAAACTTTGTTCTATATCCGGGCTCCAAACTCCTTCCGCATCCGCCGCTGCCATATCCTTTTCATCCTGTTACAAGGAAATGTTTATGAATTTACTTAAATTTAAAAGCAATATTAATTATGATAATAAAATAAATCACAATAAATTTCACACTGAAATATTTTAAACGAAAATGCACACAACAAAAGTTATCTGTTGTTTTGGCATACCTACAATGAAACCAGTAAATTAAAATATTGTTTGGTTGACCTACATTTTCACACCCTTCACAATTTTATTAAGAGTTGCAAAGATTTTCTTCTACATCAAACGTGTTGGAACTTTCTTATTGAATCGATGTGTTTATTTTTCAGTAGAGTTCAGTTAATTCAATATGTCGAAATAGTAGGTAATGTTTTTAAAACCAATCAAACCATGTATAGCAGACTCTTGACTGGATGGTAAAAAAACCGAAAATTCGGTTATTAAAATAAACTGAAAAATCAATTGAATTGTGGAAAAAAAGTAGGAAAACAATCTAACAGCGTAGTTCTTCTTAATCGGTTCCTCTTGTACCTTTCGGTGTCGAAGTATGCTTTTCTATTTCTGTGTGATGTTTCTCGACTCCTGCCTATCGTTAGCTAATTGTGGCACATCTCTCCAGCTGACTCATTTTTCTTCTAGTCTCTGCCTCACTTATTTTTCCCATTTTATTCTTGGTCTTCCTCTATTTCTTTTCCCCCCATCTGCATTATCCATCCCATTTTTGCGTATCTACTTTCTGGCATGCGTAGCAAATGTCCAAGCCATCTTAATTGATTCGTCTCCATCTTTTTCTTAATAACTGTTACTCTTAGGTTATTTCGAATTTTTTCGTTACTGATTTTATCGATCAGTCTACATCCCTCTATTCTTCTCAGGAATCTCGTTTCCTGTACCTGTATTCTTTGTTATTGTTTTTTAGTTAGTGTCCAAGTTTCTGAACTGTACGTGAGAATGGGTACGTACACTGCATTAAAAACTCGCGTCTTCGTTTCTTTTGATGTTTCCTTCTTACTTATCAAACATTTGTTAGTGGCGTAGTAAAATTTCGTCGCTGCTGCTATTCTGTTATTCAGATCTTCCTCCAATTCACTATTTTCTGCCATTATTGTTCCTAAATATTTAAAATTCGCTACCTGCTCTATCTTTTTTGGTCTAGCATAATTGTAACTGGTTCATAATTTTTCGCTATAACCATAACCTTTGTCTTTGTTATATTAATATTAATATAATATCTACTTAATGTATCTGCCCATAAGTCTAGATTGAATTGCAAGTCCTTTTCGCTTTTAGCTAATAGCGCCACATCATCTGCAAAGGCTAGTTCTGTTAAGGATATTGGTTTTAGTTCATTCCAACCCCAGTAGGCTTTCTTTGTGTTTTGCTTACATTCTTTAATTATTTTATCCATAAGAATTATAAAGAGCAGTGGACTTAATGTGCCTCCTTGTTTTACTCCCACTGTTGTTATAAATTCCTGGGAACTGCTGTTATGGGTTCGCACATAATTTCTACTACTCTTATATAAACTCTTGATGGCGTTTTATAATCCTTCTCCTACTCTACTTTGTTTCAATATCTTCCAGCTCTTTTCCCTTGACACTCTATCGAAGGCTTTAGAAAGATCGATAAAGCACCATCTGTGAATGTTCCATTGTTTTTTCACTTAACTGTCTTAACGTAATTTTTTTTTTACAGCGTACTATAAAGACAAAATATTGTCTTTTCGGCAATATTTTTAAATTTTTTCGGAATTTTGAATTGTCCCGGATTTTCCGCTTTCCGGTTAAAGCGATGTCGATAAATCGCCAGTCTATTGTATCGACAAACACTTCTAATTGGGCCTGACCGGGATGGTCTGATTTTTAATTTGTTTATTGGTATTTTTCAGCAAAAAAATGACATTTGATCAAACTAGCACGTTGGCTATTATTGGCAAATTTGCAATTTGCTGCCCTTATTCTTTTTATCATAGGTTTTGCATTTTATATGCAACGAATTGGGTATTTAACAGCATCGAGGGACTATAATATACATTACTGTACTATAACAAAAGATATACAGGCTGTTCATGTACAATGTATACTTTTAAAACCAACAAAAATATTGAAGTACTCATAGGTTATTATTTTTAACATGTTACATAGCAAAATCTATTATTATATTTGTTCAAAACATCTCATTTCATTCGACAACTTCGCATTGGCATTATTAGACGGCATTAAATGCACGTATGTATTTCGAAAAGAGATCAGTCTCTATATTAACGTTTAACGCCATCTCTCTTACAACTTGCATTCAGATGATGTAGCTATGGATACAAAGTATTATTATTTGCTGTCTCAGTACATAATTAATGTCACGCTGTATAAATGCATGACGATTTATATGGCAAATAAAGTAAAACAAAAGCACAATAGACGAGAGAGCATTCAGCTGTTTTAATACATCTCGATCTACACTTGGAGCAAGTGTTGAATTATAATTCACATCGTATAGATGCAGTAAAATGCGACCTCCCTGACTCTAATAAAGGATGTCGATTATTTGATAAAAAAATTAACATATAATTCGTTATTATTTATTACGATGTAAAAGTATCGATATCAAATTGGTATTCCATTCAATAACATTAAATAGTGTTACGAGCATTAGTCATTATTATCTGCCTCCGTAATAACTGTAACATGTGAGAGATAATTATGTTTTGTTAATGAATGGATTTGTTTACGCTATATGATATCGATGTCTTAACAAGCTATAAAAAAATAGCATAACAGTAAAAGAGCTTAATACCATTACACTTTTCAACGCCGATGTAAAATATTTTCCTGTATTTATTTATTCGTTTTGATCGGTTTAAACGTAGGTGGCTACTGTGTTAAAGACAAATGGTGTACCAATTTTTAAAGATTGGATATTAACATAGGAGGCTATTGAAATAAGTGATTTTGTTTATGCAACTACATACCATTACTGTATTGTTTTTAACAGGGCAATTAAAGATAAGTCCAGCACTTTCCCTAGCTTCTAAGAATGAAACAGTTTTATTTCAACCAGTTTTGCGGGCGCGCGCTGCTTCTCTAGTTCATCAATACCATTTTTGTACGATTAAATTTCAATTTCTTTTCAATTTGACAACAAATTAGGACAATTACTTGGTGCTACTACAACTAACAACGAGACAATTTCGGGCACTCACTATACAACTCTATTATTGTAAAACATCTTGCGCGATCTTCCTTTGTCATATGATTTCAATTGGCAGCTGCATACTTTCCGATAAATAAATGTTTGATACTCATTGCGACTTTGAAATAGTTTTAATGATACGATAAACAATTGCCAAGCAACGCATAAAACTGACGCGCCATGCGCCATGTACTCGGGTAAATAAATTTATTTTGAAGGTATTGAATATCTAAGCAATGAAAATAGAATCTCTGACACAAGTCCGATTGGACAAGGCTCGGTTAAGGTTGACGGGGCCATCAAATATTGTTTTTTTGGTAACAGCAATGATTTTGCTTAGTTACCGAAAGTTAAATAATCCGTTAAATATTGAGGAGCCGCATTAAAAGTTGGAACACCCAAATATGGATTGTTCAAATCTGGAAAATGCACCGTTAGAATCATTCCAATCTTGAATCGTTAACCGCTGGAATCACTCAACGCGGGAATCATGCAACACGGGAATAGTTCATCGCTGGAAGGCTCAAATCTGCAATTCAAAAATTAAGAATTTTTGCTGCCCTCTATATTACAACAGCCAAAGTATAATAAAATTACAGAACACTTCGTTTTATATTTTATCTTAACTATTGTATAGTGGAAGATAAAAACATCGTGTTAATGTATCTCAAAGGCTACGAATTTGGGAAAAGTTGCTTAATTATAATGCTTACAAGAGAAGTTCCTCGATAGTGACGCCGATTTTAACACAAATTTAAACAAAGAAATGACAAAATAATAAATTTCGGCAATTTCAAAAGTTGCTTACGCGTACCGGAACCGGGAAAATAACCGGTTTGAAACTTTTTTTCGGCTTATTTTATTATATGTAATTAAAATAATGTATGAAACACGAGATTACTTGATTGCTCGGACGGTAGAGTAACTGACGGTAAAGATGTAACTCAGGTTCGAATCCCGGTGCCGACTAAAGCTTTTTCTTTACTTTCAACATTTTAATTGTTATAATAACTCTTTATTATTTAAAACTTTTATAAAATTGATGTAAAATCTTAATCCCGTAAAAACAATTTAAGTAATCAGAAACAGCTATTTAAAAAATAAGAAACTTGTATAACAAACTTTTTATTAATTTAATTGAATACAATTGAATCCTAAAAACCAAAATATTGAAAACTATTTAGACAACTTATCAGTCACTGATTGTTCGCTTTGGAGAACAACACTAAAATTAAACAGACCACTACAACATAATATTTCTATTAAAACTAATAATAAAGAATGGGCAAGGAAAAGTAACGAAAAAAACTGATGTTTTTGTAAACCATTCACAAAAATTGTTCCAACCGTTTCACTCAGAAGTATGTACAGTTCAAAATAATAAAGAGTGATTATAACAATTCAAATGTTGAAAGTAAAGAAAAAACTATTGTCGGCACCGGGATTCGAGCCCAACGTCTGTACTGTCTACCGTCCGAGCTATCAACTAATCGCATGTTTCTTGCCTTATTTAAATTAGATACATATAACAATATAAGCTGAAAAAAAACTTCAAACCGGTTATTTTACCGGTTCCGGTACGCGTAAGCAACTTTTGAAATTGCCTAAATTTATTATTTTATGTGTTACTTGTTTCTGTAAATTTGTGTAAAAATCGGTGAGTCACTATCGGGGTACTTCCCTTGTTAGTCAATTTCAAAAATAAAGTAAAAAAAATGATGTTGCTTAGTTACCGGGAATTAATCATCTGTTAAATTCTGATACAGCTTAGTGCAATCGGGCATTGGTTAACAAAAAGCTCACTTAAAGCTGGCGAAGTGGCCATTACAAGGTTTCAGTAGTAACGACGATGTTGCCGAGTTATCGGGAGTTAATCGCCTGCTAAATATTAATTCGGCTGTATCCAATCAGGCACTTATTTTCTTCGGACAATGTTTTTATTCACAGGTCCTTTATTTGAAAATTTTGTCAGTTGTTTGGTTTTAAATCGAATTTTAAAATTTCGTATCGCTTCTTTTTATTCACTTGATTTTATACAATGTTTAAAGTTTTACTGTTTTATATTATGAGACAATTGAGGCTTAGTTCTTTACATTTTATTGTATACTTACATCACTAACGTCACCGACATCTAGGTTCTTTGTATCGGGGCCCGGACCGTTTGTATCGGCCGGCGGGCCCGCCACTGGCGTCCACGGTGAAGAAATGGTGGCGGCCGTCACGACGCTGCCTGTAACAAGACTAAAATAAGCACAAGGTACGACAGAACATCTAAAATTTTAATTAACTATAAATAAACAAACTTCATGTACATAATAAAAATCAGAGTGTGGCTTCAGGGATATGGTTTAATCAATACCTATTAAAGTAACGCTACTGGTCGCCGAAATTCGTCAAAAAATTATCAACACCAAAATATTTAATTCCCTCTCCAAATTTATATTTTCGACCAATCACAAACTCAGATTTCTTAGAAACGACCAATAAAAGCATAAAAATCTGTTAATTGCGAAAAGGATATTATCAGTGTATGATTAGGTTTATTGGTCGTTTCTAGGAAATCTGAGTTTGTTATTGGTCGAAAACGCAAATTTGACAGAAGGATCAACATCTGACAGGGGAATGTAAAGTTATTACGGTGTAATAATGCTCCTATTAGTAGTCTCTAGAAGATTTAAGATTAGTGATTGGTTGAAAACGAAAATTTGACAGGTGAACGAATTTTTCAATTTAAATACAAGAGCAAAAGAGAATAACACACATGTTTATGCTCAAACGGCGAAAGTGCAAACATATTAGATAGTCGACGAGCATGCGAAACGACGTATATCGACAACGTATACATATAAAGCCCTCCCCATCATATCTCTTACCAATTTAATTTTTGTGTTTTATATATCTGAACACAAAGTGTAGTAACGTGTATCAAAATAGCAAAGTCTACATTCTTAAATAGTAACAGAAATATAAATTATTACTCGATAAAATTGAGTGCGCAAGAAATACACCCCAAAAAAATGTTATCTTTGCAGGCAACATATTTTGAATACGTACATTTTATCAAAATAAAGTTCTGCAAAAGCAATTGTCACATTTGTTATGGTATATCGTGGAAACCTGATATATAGACCTCTATAGTGAAAGGAAAATCGTGTTCGATAATGGCACAAAACATTTTACACGGCAGGCTTGCTACTTGCTAGTTCTGACTTTGATATATTTCGTTAGATATCGAGCAAGTTAATTGGTTTAAATGAAACTTTAAATTGGGATTTCTTCGGTAAGAAAACGCCGAAGAGATGGAGCACAGAAGTTGTAACAAGATTCAGTCAGTTGCAATATATCACTAAAAGTTGTAATATAAAGGTGAGAAATTACTCACAGCACAATTATATTGAATATTGGAGACACTAGGTTAGGATGCAATGCTGCAAAAATTGTATATAGGAAAAAATATAAACAGTTTAACTTGAAAATTGTTCTGCCTCATAATCTTACACAAAAATACATCGGTATACTGACGTATACTCTTATTTTTTTAAATTTTGTGACCACTAAAACACAAAGCTGAAAATTGTGCGAATAACTTTTGAATACTGCGTAATAATTCCTGCTATTTATAGAATTATCTCGAATAATGTTATGACCATTCTCCATTTATTTCCAACGCTAAATCCACATTCTCAGTCATATGAAATGAGCAAAGCTGTACCGAAACAACCCTTGTTTAATTACAAAATCCGTTCGGAGACTTCTGCAAAGAAAATGCAATAGGTTTGTTTGCCACACCAAACAATACGAATGGAACTGCATATGATATGATCGAAGATGTACCAGCCAGGGCCGGAGCGAGTGAATCTGACGTCCCTAGCCAAGAAAATGTAGGCGCCCCTATGCATTATCGTGTAATATGTTTTTGGGGATTCACCCAAACGAGGAGCAGCAAATGAACAAATT
Organism: Elmis aenea; assembly: GCA_947652605.1. NCBI lineage: Eukaryota > Metazoa > Arthropoda > Insecta > Coleoptera > Elmidae > Elmis > Elmis aenea. Next base: position 4,662,835 of record OX393576.1, on the reverse strand, counting down.
TTAACGCGGGTAATTCCCCGACAAGATTTATATTTATAAAAATAAGATCATTATAGACTTTTAAACCTTTTTTTTATAATTAACACTAATACATTTGTACATGTGTATCTAATTACCTACTCCTAATATTTGTGAAAGAAGAGAATTTTTACGCTTTGGAAAAGTTTTAAATTAATTCATCTACACCATTATGGATGCAATTTAATACTCTATAGATATATTATTCCTAGACCAATTAATCGTTCTGATATATCGGGTTTGTTCCAACAAGTCCACCGAGCAAGCGACGCACTGTCAGGATTCTGCGCAGTATCAATATCGCGTTCCATGACACTCTCTGACAGTTCACCGGATGGTCCATGTCAAATCAATTAATTTACTGGTTTGCGGACGATCAAAACAGTCCATGAACGAAGGGACGAATTCTTGCTGGGATTTTTACACGCATGCGCTGTTCATAACTAACGTGAGCTCTGGGTAGCTATGCATCGCCCTCCCAATCCCATCTAGTACTGGATTCTTAAGGTGTTTACCCTTGCGATGCGAACATTTCTATGAACGCAATAGACACATATGTCATTTACAGTTAGGCCAGTCGTAAAAGCGTTCCAACAACGGCTAATACTGGCCAATACATTTATTAGTAGGTTTACGCATGCGAATAAACCAGTCCATGCACTAATCCATGGATTGGTTTTAAATCGCTTGTTGGAACAAACCTATCACAGAGCGAGTGTGCGTTTTTAGTTTAATTTTAAAAAAGCCCTTCCTAAAGTTGCTACCGATACTGGCAATGTCGTAAAAATCCTCAGAACAATTAACACATTTGGAACACTATTTTCTAAATAATTTTTACATACGTAGACCAGAAAATTTAATTAAAAATTTGCCTTGCTATTATTTGAAGTTTACTGCATACAGTCCTGCTGAAGTAATTTTTGGTAATTCATATGAAGATAAGAAAACAAAATTTTTCATGAATTGTAGACATATATCCTTAGATTTTTCATAAACATATGCAATTGCGTTATCAATTATTAAAAAATGAAAGTCTACCTCAAATTTTTGTTTTAACTCTGTTATGATTTCATCTAGGGATTGTAATACCGGTAAACCGGTTTACCGGTATTACCGGTAAATCGCAAAAAATGCTCTTCAAATTTTACCGGTAATTTGCCAGTTTTTTACCGGTAATTCCGGTAATTTTACAACATCTTTCTAATCATGATAAAAATCTAAATCAAATAATCGAAAAAAAATTGACGTATTTTCAAAAAAAAAAGGGGAAAGCATACAAATGGCATATAATTGATTGTTTACTCAATACTCAACCAACAAGTGTAGTAGAATCCGAAAAAGCTTTTTTCGCGGCTGGATTATTTTGTACAAAAATTAGGTCGCAATTAGGACACGATAGTTAAGATAAATTATATTTTCTACATGGTTAATTTTTAAGAAAAGTTTAAAATAAAAAACATTGTTAATAGTTTGACAACATAGGTATATTATGTTAAATCATTTTATATTTTATGTTCAGAATAGTTTTATTTTCATGTGTTTTTTGTAATGCTGGATTATATTTTTTCAATTTTTTGTAATATTTTTATTTTATACATTATATATTGTCATTTTATATTGTGTTATTATTATTAATATTACATAAAAATATATTAGATACGTTAATGGCTGTTAAGTGTTAACTAATATATTGTATGAAACTAATTGGGATAGTTTAGGCTTCAACTCTTTCAATCAGTTCCATAATAAATAAATGTATATAAATATATTTATTTTTAATATGGTTTTCGGAATTTATCCGGGTAATATTTAAATTGGCTCGACGTTTCGGCAAGCTCTCACTATAGGGGAGACGCGGATAAGCTCCGAAAACTACATTAAAAATGTTAGTAACCGCAAAAAATCTAAAAAGAAACAATATAATATAAATATAACATATGATTTACCGGTAAAATACCGGTAAACCGGTTTTGATTGACAGTTTTACCGAATTACCGGTAATTCAAAAAGTCGGTAAATTTACAATCCCTATTCATCCTTTGCTTTATACACAAACTGTTTTTTTTCTACGTCAAACTCTTTCTTGATTAAAATGAGGCATTAAACCATAGACCTCGGCAATTTCTCCCGAATCTGTCAACATTTTTTTTAAGTTCATCAATTCGTATTTTTTTAATGAGTAAGGTTGGCGCCCCCGTATCTTGGCGCCCTTCTGCAACTCCCAAGAATCGCCTGATGGTAAAACCGGCCCTGGTGCCAGCACATCAAAATAAATGTCTTGTTCTTGTGTGTTTACTTTTTATATGATTGGTAAAATGTTTATCAACAAACGGTTTAAGTTGTTTGCCTAATTTGTACAAGGTTAAGATTTGAATTGTCTAATAGTAACACAACCTCGGGTACTTTCATCGCATTTTGATGATTATTAAAATCAAATGGGCAACTTTATTTTACTTGTATGATCAAACTTACTTTAACAGTCTTTAAAAATAGCGTTACGAAGTTTTCCAAGCGTTCTCCTATGCATTCTTTTCCGGCAACTTTCCCGGTCCCTTTGTGTTAACTAAAACGTAATCCTTTGGTGGAATCCCCTCCGTCATTTAAGTAACCCAGTTAACAAAATATTTAGACTGGACAATATTCCAAAACGAAGTGGGCCATCCTTTCAAGATTTATTGCAGAAACATTTAGGACTTTCTTTTCACTTTATACTGTCTAATAACAAAGATATTTTGATAAAGCATGTCTCATTTACTTCCAAAATATTTTAAGCCCGCAATATATCATAGACCACATTCTGTTTATTTATGACAAATAACTTCTCCCACGCGATAGGCATGACCAGTAAGTATTAAATAATATTTGCGGACAACACATAATACCAACACGTTTTCATTTTTCTTACTGTAGGCTAAATTATTTTGAGCATCGTCAACTTTAAAATACAACAGAAAAGCGTCCTATAAATCCTTTTCAATTTAAGTAAATGTAAAAAAATTGCTACATATGTACATATTTTCTGTAGTTGATGATACACGAAGTAAAGTTACCATTCAGAAGTTAGTTCTGGAAGTTTTTCTAACATTTCTCTGTAAAACTTCTTTAACACATTCTCCAGGGAGTAGGAAATACGTTCAAAAGAAATCTGATAAAACTTGAAAAGTTTGGCTTTTTTCTTGTACAAAAAAGTACATAATTTACAGTTAAATGTTTGGAACGAGTTTTTAGTACGTATATAACAATAAATAAAAGCAATAAGGAACAACTTTTGACAAGCGCTACACGTGGCGATGTTCTTCGTAAAATTCTAAGTCGAAAATCTTAATACGAAAATGTTGTACCATGCTTGCTGTGTCTGCAAGAGGTCCTCAAAGTTTTGACATTCAGTCCTTTAATAAGCGTTATTATTTAATACTTGCAAATGAAAAAGCTGCAATTTGGAATAAAAATAAATTTCGAATAGTATTTTTTCCTAGATATTGAGTTGTTCATTTTAAAAATTGGTGTTGAAAATATGTAAATCACTGATTTGAATGAAAATAATACATATGGCAACATTGTCATTAACTGTCATCTCTGTTTTTCTCGTAATTATTTCTAGTTTGTGTTTTACGATACCCAAAAGTTTGCAGCTATGTTTACGAACTGAAGGCTTTCAGTTCGAACAAAAATTGTAAATACCTAAGTAAAAATTGCTGATAAAAAAATGTCCAAACGCAAATCAATGTATGCAATGTTGCCAATTTTTTTTTTTCTTTAAATGGTTCCTGAGGCCATAGGAAGCATGGTATAACATTTTTGTATCAAGATTTTCGACTTAAAATTTTACGAAGAACATCGTCATGTGTAGCGCTTCCGCCAATTTATACACACCCTGTATAAACTCCTAATTTTAAAATAAAGACATTGATCGCTTCTGGCCCAATTATAAATCAAACCAATTTTTTTTTGCTAAATAAAACTACATCATACAGACCAAGTATGTTTCTGCTTATCTAAAATTAACCATCAGAATGGTTATAAATTATTCGAGGCAGTAACAAATGAATTATATAAATAATATCTTATAATATAATTAATATCGTAATTTTAATTATTTTATAGCAACACCCCATGTCGATTACGCAAGAATGTATAAGGTATACATTACCGACCGCTTATCGTTTGATTACATGCAATGTTACCTCAAAGTGCGTTTGTATTTGCACATATTCGCAACTCCAAAGTGTGACTCATGGGTTTTGAACACTGCGGTGTACTTAATAGCTATTTATATTCCTTGTAAATGTCAGTTAGTATGGATGATTCGGCCACTTAAATTATAAAAAATACTGACAACAAGCCAAGAGGAGAAAAAATAACGCGCCATTTTTTATTTAGACTAGAGAAACACAAACGATAAACATCGATCCAACATTTTTTAACAGATTTGAGTAAATTGGGTTGAGTGAGTGTGAAAATATTATTAAATACTTCTATGTGTAACAGTAAATAAGTCTGCAAGCTAAAATATAAGATACAACACAAATACTTGGGAGGGAAGTGGTTAAAATACTTAGATGTTAAAAGGTTTTCGATTTAATGTTATGAAAATACTAAAAACTAAATGAAACAAAGTTGTTTTAAATATTCTGATGCCTACTCGTTTTCGTGTTTTTTCCTTTAAATTATCATTCGATTTGATTGTCAAAACATTTGCGAAATACTAACATTAGCATCAAAATATTACAGTACAAAATATAAAAGGTAAAAAGCACATTCAAATTATTTCTCAATTAAAGAGAATATCGGTGTCTAGACTACTCTAGACTTACATAAAATAAAAAATTAAGTTATACCCTACTTTAAAAATGCATTGTTGTCATCTACTGGACAATCAAATAATTTATATAATCCCCATTAGGTAATCGTTAAAGATTTTTTAACTAAAATTGCTAAAAATAGTGTGCTGCGTAGCACCCGCTCTTTTTAAGTTATATTTGAATATAGCCCTTGCAAATTGGAGAAAGAAATGACATAGTATGAGTTTATAGATAGGAAATGATAGGTTATTCACCCTTCATTTTGACAATGATTAAATAATATTAGCCGAAGACAAAGACGACATCAGTTATATGCTAAAATAACTAAACAATAGTTCCAACTAGCAGTTTAAAACCGATCCTTGAATGATGCATGAACTGTTTTATTCGCATGAGTGAACTATGTATTAATAAATGTATTGCCCAGTATTAGCCGTTGTTGCAACGCTTTTACGACTGGCCTAACTGTAAATGACATTTGCGTTTATTGGGTTCAGAAATGTTCGCATCGCTAGGGTAAACACCTTAAGAATCTAGCACTAAGTGGGATTGGGAGAGCGATGCATAGCTACCTGAGCTCACGTTAGTTATGAACAGCGCATGCGTTTAAAAATCCAAATGCTGGTACATGCTCTCATCCAAGAACTGTTTTGACCGTACACTGACTAGTTCATGTATTAATTTTGTAATGATGGAACATCCGACTAAACCGTCCGGTGAACTATCAGAGACTGTGGTGGAACGCGATATTGATACTGCGCACACTCCTGATAGTGCGCCGCACAGTCAGAAAGCCTGTTGGAACAGACCTAACTAGGAACTGACGATAAATCTACTCAAAACAGATCAATTTTCAACCTAGGCCAGTAAGTACCTAATGGGTTTCCATGGTAATGAGTTGTCTTTACCGGCCTAGGCCGAAAAGTAGGTATCTGATTGCCATGGTGAAGGGTTGTTTTGTTGATTTGTGCTGTCAAAAAAGCGTCATTATACCACCAAGCGAGTTATCATCTGCAGTTTGTTAAGTTATTGTTTAATTATGGATGGTGACGATAGTGATTTTGGTGTCAGTGGCGAACACAAAAAAACATATTGTACGTAACATACCCGTCTTTACTGGACTCGTATGCTTGCAGGACTCGCCTTTGGCTCGTCCCAAAACTGCCTACTCGTCCAGTAAAGTACCACTTTCCGGTCTTGCTACGCAAACAACTATTATCTAAGTCGAAGCCAATGTAAATTTATATTAACTTCGTTGTCAACGATGATCTTTGCTACAACAGCTGCATGTAAATAAACAAATAATTATAAAAGCCACTAACAAATTACGGAAGCCTCAAAACTGATGTAGTTAAAGAGATCCGCGACATAGATAGGTGGTTTATAACTGAATTGATTTACATCACATTTAGAAAACAGTTTGTTGATGTAATTGGCAGGTTTTTTTTTCGAGTTAAACACTGATTTAACTCTGGTTTGTTTAAAAATATTAAAATAAACCCACTTCACACGCCTTTTCTTTAAAAAAATTAATGTGTTTCCTTCCATTTTAAACATACTGTATTTAAAACGAACTTGTAGCGGTTTTACAATAAATAACATGTCGAAAATAAACCAATCTGCTGAAAACACAAATTTATACAATGTATATAAATAAAGTGACTTTGACTAAACTTTTTCGCGAGAAATCAACAGATTATACCCTTCAATTAGTGTTTGTCAACGCCTATGTATCTCTGCATCGTCCAACATTATAACTAAAATAGTGGTCGCGGTTTCGCGTACTCTGTTTAGTTTTATTGTCGACCGAGGGTATTTTAAGATCTTGTTTTGTAAACATTATTACAAGAGTACATATTTTACTCAGTTTTCCATTCCAGCTCACTTTAGGATCATCAAAAGCATTCTAAAAGCGTAACTTTGGCTTCTTAAAGCGGTGGTAATATAAAACCACCCCCTGTTCTTGAACGCGGGGCATTTGTTTGACTACAGCAGACAAAGAAACTTCAAGTTGATGGATGAACTCGGAACTTTGCGTTCTTGTCCTGATTTTCTTTTTTATTTCGAGTTGTGTTGTTTATTAATTTATTATTTCCAAGTTTATGAATAAAATTAAAAAATTATAAACGCTAAATTATTGTACTTCTGCCTTCTACAGGGTGTAGACTCGGATCACGCAACATAGCGATTTCAATGGTAAAATTTTAAAAGTCGAATTCTTGCTCCGCTAATTATTTTAGAAAAAAAGTGCAAATACGTTTTTTGTAGAGAAAAAAATTCTGTATCCATAAATGTAATCAATATTACTTTTTCATTTTCCAATAACTGAAAATTATGCAAATTAAAAACGCGTTTGGACAGAAATCTGTAGTGCGTTGGAATTATGGTATGACAACTGCCCAGCCTAATGTCACTTATACTGTCACTTCATTCTTAATTATCCTTTATATTTTATCAAACATTTATTTTACACAATTAGTTATGTTTTCATTGCAAGATATAATAAAAATGATAATTAAGAATAAACTTCAAACGTCAAAGTGACAGTAAGTGTTAGTAAGATGGGCAGTTGTCGTAGCATAATTCCAAGGCACTACAGATTTTCGCGAAAACGCGTTTTTTAATTTGCATAATTTTCAGTTATTGCAAAATGAAAAAGTAATATTGATTACATTTATGGATACAGAATTTTTTTCTCTACAAAAAACGTATTTGCACTTTTTTTCTAAAATAATTAGCGGAGCAAGAATTCGACTTTTAAAATTTTACCATTGAAATTGCTATGTTGCGTGATCCGAGTCTACACCCTGTATATTGCAAACACAAACAATAGTTGTATAGTCTACAGTCTACAGGGATGCGCAAAAGTATGGAAACAGAGAAATATTTAAAACATCTTCAATGATGTTTTAGATTTTTGCACGTTTCCATACTTTTGCGCATCCTTTTATAAGCTTCTATTTTTACCAAGGTGTAATCTTCTACTAACTTAATTTGTATTTAACGGTGTAACGCGGATTTCGCCAAAACACAGAATAAATTTTACCGTAAATGGTTGATAAACGCTTAGCAATTTTTTACGAATTCATTTCTCGACATACCTATCAAAGTTAACCTTGTAACACCAGGACTTTCCAACAATTGCGATGCGAACGAATGCAGATTTTTAATACACACGAATATGTAACGACCTTCGAAAATTACATATAAAACTCACCACGACCACAAAAAAAGTATACACACAATTACACGCGCTACCACATAATTATCAAATTTCATTTGACTGTTGTAAAACGTTCTAAACTTGCAAAGTTCGAATAACAAAATTAAAATGTTACAAAACGAAACTAGCAGGCAACGTGGTCACCCAATCGTTTTAATTTGAAATCAAGCGGGCTATTGAGAATCAATTAATTTGCTTCATTAAACAGAAGTAAATCAAATTACTCTCCATCACAGCAATTCGAAACGGCTGATAATCGTTAATTGAAATTACAATAACATAAATGGAATTCGGAATATGGACAGGGATCATTTAAATTTATAATTAGGTAGTTTAAATTAGTATTAACCATATTCGCTGTAACATTTTTGCCAAAAAGCACAAAAAAGGTTATTTAATACATAAACACGATCCATATTTGCTAAAAACTGTACATGATTGCAAACAGTGGGTTATAACTTATAAATTTGGCGGCTTTAGGTTAGGTTAGCAAAAATACATCTAACAGGATTGAATTTGTTGCGGCATTCACATGTTTAAAAAAAGGGCATAGTGAACTTAAAAAGAAAGGAAAAATTTTTAATTTTTTATGCAAATTATTTTCAAGTTTTAACTATAAAAATCTATTGTCTGTGAAGTGCAATAATTTAATATGCCTAATAAACTGGTGGTATCAGTTTTTCCACAGGGCTGCTATTTTTAAGGTTAGAATTTTTTAAGTTTTTAATCAGTATTTTAAATAAAATATCGGTACACAATATAAGTAGTCAGTTTAACACAGATTAGTACAAAATTGTGCCAGAATATTATTTTTTAAAGACACTTAAATTCACCAAAATAGAGAATCACATTTGGAACACTCATCACACTGTCATCAAAAATATATCTTATCTTTATTATTTACCAGAAAAATTCTTCTCATATTATTTTATCATACATACTTTCAATACTTTGAACACTTGGAATATTTCTTCCAAGCAGACACACACAGGCAAGAAAATAGATTTTCCAAAGGACTTTTAAGAAATATCAACATTTTATTGTGAATTGTCTAAATACGATAACTAAAACTTATAGTATTTGAAAATCATTTTGGGGACATCGGGACACTGAACCAAAAATAGGGACAAATCCCGAAAAATCTGGACGCTGGTCACCCTAACAATGAGGCTTGTTCGGACTTTTACCACCTCACTATGTTAAATGCTAGGATTTACCTGTAAAAACCAAGATTTTCCAATCTTCGGGCTTTTACAATAACAAATGCTGCAAACTGAATATTTATTTTTAAAAAAATACTTACTATTAATTAATAAAAAATACTGACCAAATAAATAAAAGTAGATTTAAAATACCATTTTGATTTTCTTCTGTACATCAATCATATTAGCTATTTAGGTACGTATAAAGTTAATGTTTGTTTTGCTCTTTTGAAAGGTATATCTATCACTTAAAGTGAAAAAACAATTCATTTATCTAGGCCACTACAAAAATACCGTTTTTAACGAATTGGCCATGAACGGCTTTTTTTTTTTTTTTAATAAATAAAAGAAAAGTGTCTAATGCGTCGTAACTGACACATTTTAAATATTTACAATAAATATGGAAATTTATGTTTACTTTAAAAATTATTTTCGTTCGGATAGGTAAATTTCTGTTTAAAATATGTAATGCGTCATCGATAAGAAAATAATTACAATATATGCAAGTAATTATGTAATATGGCATGAACACAAAAGTCAAAGATTGAGTGTTATTCGGTTATATCATCCTAGCGAAGTAAGATATGGAAAACTAAAACTACCAGTGAATACATTTTAATATCAAAAACCTCGTCGAATTTTTTTACAGTTTTTTACGCTTCATTAAATCTAGTAGTACCTACAGCCCATTCGTTATATCGTGTGAATTACCAAAAAAAAGCATTGTCCAGGGTCGAAGGTAAATTGAAACAAACGCCATAAATTACGGTTTTTAATGTTGGCAAGGTATTTTCAGATGCGGGGTTGGGTGACGGTGTTGTAATTCAATAATCATCTCTGTTGTGCTCTATATACCTATATCTGTATAATGGTGGTGCAATATTAGAGGCGCATTCCAGAACCGTCAGCGCTATCATTATACGGTAAATTTACAGCCGAGGGTTGTAACGGTCCAAAGCCGTCCGAACTACACCGAAACACGCCATACCCCCGCACGGTTTTGATATAGTGAATCATTTTAACCCTAGGTTGTTATTTCGAGACACTAAATACTCAAAAAATATTAAATTATTGCGCATGAAAGTAACCCCTACCGTTCACACAACAAATAATACTACACACGGCGATATTTTTCTCCACGTACTACAATGATAGTTGTTTCGCTTTATGACGATTAAACAATGAATGTTTTCATTAAAAAATATATAAGAACTTAGAGAAAAGCTATATGTACACAATTTTATTATGACAGGCTTCATTTTTCAACATGTATAACCTTCAATTTTTCACAAAAATTGCAGTTAGTGTACAAGAAGTTAAAGACACTTTATACATTTTAGACATTTAGACGACTTAAAAGAGACACAGTTCTGGACAAAATGTAGTGATAATGTAATAGGAATTGCGTAGGCCTAGATAATTGTTACATGAAGAGAGCGCCAAGGGGTAACCACTCCAATCTTGTCACTTTTTTTCTATTGACCAGTTTTGCTATGTACTATGTAGGCTGTGGAAAGTTGCAGAGGTGATTATGATCCCTAAATTAGGGAAACCTCCCCATGAAGTTTCATCTTACAGGCCAATCTCATTATTGCCTGTTATATCGAAACTGTTCGAAAAGCTGTTGCTCAAAAGAATGAAACCGATAATAGAAGAAAAGGAACTAATTCCCTCTCATCAATTTGGATTTAGAAATAAATATTCAACTATTGACCAAGTTCATAGAATTACAAATGTCATAGAAAAATCCTTAGAGGAAAAGAAAGTTTGTTCTACTATCTTTCTAGACGTAGTGCAGGCTTTCGACAAAGTGTGGCACGATGGTTTAAATTATAAATTAAGATCGCTCCTCCCAAAACAATACTGCCAAATTATTCAGTCCCAAATCTCAAAGAGACACTTCAGAATAAAGCAAGAAGAATCTTATTCAGAACTTGAAGAAATTAAAGCAGGAGTTCCACAAGGAAGCGTACTAGGTCCGGTCCTATACCTATTGTATACTTGTGATATTCCAAATTTAAAAAACACGGCTATTTTAGCAGCAGGATCAAACAATATAGAATCATCCGAGAAATTACAAGCAACTGCCAATTAGATCAACAACTGGACAAAAACATGGCGTGTAAAGTTAATTTAAACTAAGTCAGTTCATGTCAATTTTACCTACAAGAGAATTGAACATGTACCAATCAACTTAAATAATAAACAAATGTCATACCCCAACACAGCAAAATACTTAGGTATTACATTGGACGCTTAGCTACGCTGGAAGGCTCATGTCAAGAAAGAAAAAAAGGGAAGAAATAGGTATGAAATATTTAAAAAAAAATGTACTGGCTAATCGAGAGGAGTTCCTCTCTGTCCCTACATTATAAATTTTTGCTTATAGGCTTATAAGACTTATAGAATGACTTATAGAATACAGCTATGGAGATGCACCAAAAGGAGTAATATTCATTTAATTTATATTATTTCTTATGAACAAATTCAACTCGAAAATCGAACAACTTGAAAGTCGAACCGTTTGCTGGAACGAATTGTGTTTTAAGTTTGACTGTACTTGCTTTTACTTAAAACTAGACTTTAAAAGTTAAGCAAATAATGGAAGTACTGCCAAATGTTTCAATTACACCTATTTTGCCAAGATTCAAATCATTTTACGTTAATATATATGTTAATTGTATACAATATAACCTTCACTTTTACCATCCTATAATTTTCTATAAAACGAACGTATAAAAATGTACCCTTTACCCTTTTAAGCTAAGCGGTGTGTAAACGACTTAATAATTTGTTGTATTTATTGCGAAATTCCAGCATGTTGGTCGTTCTATAAGTTAACTATTCTGTACACATGGCCCTTATTTTACAGGAGGTTTTGAAAATAAATAATAGCTGGAGTAACAATGGTAAGACCTTTACGTGCTTGGGGCGCGTTTGATGACTAACGAGGCCTAATTAATTCCGAGTACAATATATAACACGACGCTTGCTATAGCCACTATATCAAAGTTTTCCTGCACACAATTTTGCACACCTTTGTGTTAGCTATTAAAATATTTAACTTGCAAAAATCGTCGGCTGGCTTTTATCGCGCCATAACGTGAAGTAAATTTTTCTGACGGAAATATGTTCGTTATTTTTAAGTTTATTTGTAGAACAGATTTAGCACAAATGCTAAACGAAAAGAAACGATTTTTTTATTCATAAAACAAATTTTGGGTACACGTAATGACCTCTTATCGTGTGTTTTACGATTATTAGTTTCAGAAACGCAACAAAAAATGTATTTATGTTTAACGGCGAGGCCATGAAATGCTCATGACTTTTGAATAACGCTAACGAAACGGAGTATTTTAAAAGGTTTATTACCGATTTGAAGTAAATTATATCACGCATGTACAATAAGATGTTGAAAAGCACAGCTTTTTAACACAAGAGTTAGTGTAAATTCAATGTAAATAGTGCAGAAAAATGCAACACTAAAATATCAACGCATTATTGTCCAATGGGATAGAATAAGATTTAAGCATATTTTTATTTCTTTCTTTTTTATTTCTTATGAAGTTCCATAACAAAGTAAAATGAACCTATTCGTAAAAAAAGAAGCAAATTCGAACGTAGGTACTATAATAAAAAATTTAATGAAGTAAATTAAGCAAACATTTGATTAAACCTTAACGACCAATTTATTAAATGTGGCGTCAAGTGCTTCTCGCACTTTAGTGAGGAGGTGAGGCCAGGTTGGTGAAAGAAAACATCTTCATAGCTACACTTTTCGCGAAATTATCAAAATAACGAAACGATTCTTTCGGGAGCTCCGCAAAATATGCTTGAATAGTTATCTTCAGCTCATCATTGGCGGTACATTTTCTACCCCCAAGATTTGTTTTTAGATTGCTAAACAAAAAAAGGTCGAAGGGTGTTAAGTCAGAACTGTAACGTGGATGACGCGGCTCAGTAAATCCACACTCTTGAATAATTACAGCTTGACCATTGCGTGTCTATGGACCCTGCAATTGTGCAGAAGCAGATTCTTTTGCCAACACGATTAGGCCGTTCCAATTTAAACGATTCTTTCAAAGTTTGCATAGTCTTTAAATAGACCTCTCCATTGATGTGGTCATTACTTTTACGGCCGAAGACTGTGTTTTGGTTTTTTTGGAAAAGGCGAACCTTTGTGAACCCACTGCATAGACTCTTGTTTGGTAGGAGGATCCCAATGATACAACCAAGTCTCATTCCCGGCAGAAATTCGTGAAAAAAAATTCTAATCAGCCTCTGAAGCAATAAAAATTTCTTGGGAAATTTCTTTCCTGGCAAGTTTTTTCTCCGACGTAAGAAGTCTTGGAATCCAACGCGCAGACACTTTCCTCATACCCAAATCGTCGTGCAAAACTTTCCAAACAGTTGTTGCGGGCACCCCAACCTTCCTGGTAATGAAAGACAACTTCAACCGCATATCATACAGCACCAAATCTTTAATTTTTTAACGATGTCTTCGATTTAACTGGTCGACCTGATTTTGGATCATCCTGTATGAAGTCCTGACTCCAGCGAAACTGCTTAGACCAAAATTTTACTTGGAATAAAGATGGGGCTTTATTTCCATACACGTCGGTAATTCTTTAATGGAAGATTTTCTTCACCTGTCAAATTTGCGTTTTCAACCAATTGCTAATCTTGAATCTTCTAGAGACCACCAATAGAAGCATTATTACACGGTAATCATTTTACATTCCCCTGTCAGATGTTGATCCTCTTGTCAAATTCGCGTTTTAGACCAATAACAAACTCAGATTTCCTAGAAACGACCAATATACGGCAAATATAAATTTGGAGAGGGAATAAGGTATTTTGGTCTTGATAATTTTTTGACAGATGTCGGCGACCAATAACGTTACTTTAATATAGATTAAACCACACCCCTGACACACCACTCTGACAGTACTTGTAAAATTTGACATAACAGATTATGTGTGTACCTAAATACTATTTTGTTCATTAATTTTTATTAAAACATAATTCTTGAATTAAAAATTAGTTATAAATGATCTATTAATAATAACAATCGCAGTAAGTAGTAGGTATACTTTAATTTATCTAAATTAAACAACATTTTAATTTGACAGATAGGTTAGGGGTTAGGTGAAGGAAATTTTCTGACAAAATATAACTCGTGCATTGCAAATAATCTATAATTTTTGACAAATCTTCACTCATGCAAGTTGAAGCAGAAAAAATCACTCGTGCACTTCGTCCTTGATAATGCACTTGTTATATTACTACTGATAATTTACAAAAAATATATATACCTGCGGGCCATAAGACGCACACTTATTTTAAATCGATTTTTAGGAGAAAAAAGTCCTCAAAATACGTCTAACTTATGCAGTGCACTATAAACGGAAGATACTGTATTAAATTATTAATTATACTAAGTTGGTGTTAAATAAGTGATCAACTATACTAAAAAGGATGTGTACATTTTGATTTTTAATCTAGTGTATAATAGAGTAATTAAAAAATGTGACATTTAAATTAAAATCGATTAATTTAGTAACTTAACAGCGATTTTTATGAAGATTCCTATTGAATATATTAGTGTAAAGATCAAGGCTGTATTGAAATAACTCGTTTAAGCTTTACTTTCCACGATTCAGTACCTTTTCCACTCTAAAAGTGCAGCACGACAGTGTTAAAGAAGAGGAAAGAATTATGCGTGAGGTGTGTGTGAAAGTAAACAGTTCAAACAACTGTTTTAAACATTTATGGAACCGATAAAACGTTTTCATCCACAACATCTAACTATAGATAGTTAAGTAGTAAAATAAAATTACAGCTATACGACTTCGTGAGCTTGTTGAATACAAATGAGACTTCACTACAAGATGTTTCGCCGAAAACACGACGCTTAATAGCTGCATAAAATTATTTCGGAGAATACTATGTACTATAAACTTTTTAGGTTAGGGCAGTGCCGTTGAAAATTATTTTTTCAAAGATTATCTGGATTTGTTTCACCTCATGTACGTGACTGGAAATTGAACGGTGACTGATCTACAAGCCGTTAGTTATTCTTTGCATACATTTTTGTCAGCAAGACCTTAAGTTGGCATTGCAAGAAGTCGATTTGTCCATCGCTAGATCAGGATTTGCTTGTAGAAGAAGAGCGACTTATGGTTTTTATTTTGATTAGATGTTTTCGCGTATACAGGGTGACAATCTAACGCTTTTTCAAAAACTATTCTTGAATTGGCAATCTTAAAGATACCTACTTATATCGAGTTTGAAGAGTTCTCTACAATTAAAAAAAAAAGAGTGAAATTAAACTTAAGCATCGAATAGTAAAGTTCGTCACAAAAAAAGGGTAATGCGCTAAAAGTTATCAGTAGTAATATAACAAGTGCATTGAAAATTACCGATAATTTTTGGTAAATATGCCCGAATGCAGGTTGAGCTAAAAAAAAAACACGAGTGCACGAAGTCCACGAGTGATTTTTTCTGATACAACTTGCATGAGTGAAGAGTTGTCAAAAATTATAGATTATTTACAATGCACGAGTTATATTTTGTCAGAAAATTTCCTTCACCTAACCTACCTGTCAAATTAAATGTACGTTATGTCAAATTTTACAAGTACTGTCAGAGTGGTGCGTCAGGGGTGTGTTTTAATCTATATTTAAGTAACGCTACTGGTCGCCGAAATTCGTCAAAAAATTATCAAGGCCAAAATGTTTAATTCCCTCTCCAACTTTATATTTTCGACCAATCACAAACTCAGATTTCTTAAAATCGAGCAATAAACGCATGAAAATCTGTTAATTACGAAAAGGATATTAACAGTGTATGATTATGTTTATTCGTCGTTTCTAGGAAATCTGAGTTTTTATTGGTCGAAAACGCAAATTTGACAGGAGGATCAACATCTGCCAGGGGAATGTAAAATTATTACCGTGTAATAATGCTCCTATTCGTGGTCTCTAGAAGATTCAAGATTAGTGATTGGTTGAAAACGCAAATTTGACAGGTGAAGGAAATTTTCTCATAAATTTAGGATGCGTCTTATAGTTCGACGACACGTTATTTAATATTTTATTGTTTCGCTCAAACATAAACTAAAATAAACCCAGAAATATTAACTGTAACTGTATTTTAGATGTGTACCTAGATTTTGTCTTTGTATTTGTTACCGGTTAGAGTTGAATTTATTCATAACCCAAAAAAAATATCTAAAATTAAAAAAATCGCACTTAAAAAAGGTAGGTAGTTAAAAGACTGGTTCATACATAAAACTTAATCATGTATTTTTTAATTTTGTTTTAATCTGCCAATCGTTTAAATTAAAATAAAAGTTGCGTTATTAATAATTTTACTAATAATTTGTGGAAATCTTTCAATGATTCTAAAAAACATAAACGTAAAGTTGAATAAAGTTCGCTAATTTGTAGGATGTAAAAATTTACGCACATTTAATCAATCATCTCTGATAGACTATGAAAACTATAACTCAATAGTTCTTAAAGGATAATTCCAAAGTTAGTTAATTATACAATTCAAAAAAACTAATCAAGGATAATCAAGTTTGTCTAGACAACTAAACAACACAAATAAAATTAAAGGTGGTGACACAGACTTCAAATGTTTTCTAGACGATATTGAACTTTTTTATCACAATTTTTGATAAATTTTTGCAACCCAGAACTTATGGTTGCATTCATATTATTATATTTCATATATTAGTATAATCAAATGATATCAGCAACTTAAATTTAAAAAAACTTCACTGATGCATCGAAAATACTTCAAGTAATTTCAAAAAACAAATGGGAGCGAGGAGGACGCAAAGAGAGAAGCTTGCTAGGAGGAGTAAAGCTATGGAATTGCTGTCAAAAATACTACATTAATATCTTAGAGAACTAAGATCAGAGTCTATAGAACGGTGATCCAAACGACTGTGCTCTAGGGAAGTGAAACATGGATCCTAGATAAGAACAATGTTGAAAGGCTTAAGAAATGGGAAAGAAAAATGCTACAAAAGATCTACGGCTGGGTAAAAGATGATGATGGGCAGATGAAACCAACAACGAACAGTGAGGTGATGGATACATACGGGTATCATGCAAAGAGTAAAGGCATAGAGAACGACGGCTGGGTCACGTGTATAAAATGACAGAACAGGAGATGCGAAAAGGGTGCTTCTAGGGGGAGAAAAGGAAAAAAGGAAGACCAAGAAAAAATTGGAAAATTGGGAATCTATAACTGGGAGAAAAGAACCAAAGATATGAAGAAGTGGACGTTGATGGTGAAGAAAATAGAAGCCATGATCCTAAAAGCCTGAAGTGCTGTTTTATTATTATCAAAAAAATACCTATTTTGGCAAGTTGGCCCCAAAAACAAATGAGAAGGAAAATAAAAAATCGAATTTTCCCGTTTATTATTAGACTTCGTAGCTCTTGGTTGTCAACGGCCCAATCATGTGAAAGAAAATATAGTGGAACATACTTAGAAAAGCACTTTATTGTCTAAATAACGTATCAAATTAAGACTTTCATTTTTTTATGCATATTAAACGCAAAAACTGACGAAATTGCCTAGCACATAATCCCTAATAGTATTTTAACGTGAAGTTGTTCATTCAACAATATTAACGAGCCGCCTCTGCGTTACGAACAAGCCCAAGTGGAGAAAGGATTGAAACAAGTTTTTGTATGAGTCACACAGCCTCTGCCGGTATTAATTGCACTGTCGGCTAGAGGTTAACCGGCAACGCTGCCTCTAAGATGACCGAGAGACACCAACAGCAGAAAACAGTGTTAACGTTAACACGCACGAGTAGTAGGCCTACATGTAGTTAACTTCTCACTACACGGTCAAATTATTATATTCTCGAAAAGTTTCCTACAAAAAGACAACCACCCAACTTTAACATCGGCCGAAAACGAGCCAGAAGAAGTGGTATCCATAAATCTCAACTCGCAGGTTGCGGAAATTGCTCAGTAGTTGTTGACCTTTAAGCCTTAAAACCATTACCAGTAGTTAAAAACCCATTCGCAAAATATCGAGATACACGTTCGACAGATTAGGCGTCTAGGCGATTTAATATACGATATGGATTATTGGCTATGACAAAACGATGCGAAATTATATACCGTGAACGAAATAAAAGTTGAAAAGGTAGCAACTACTGTTTGCGTTACGATTTGCGTAATATTAACTACAATATATTAATCAAATTTAAAAAGTACACTCTGAAACGTCTAGTAGTAATTTAATACTGTAACCTCGTTTCAGTCGTTAGACAATCGCCAATTCCTACAAATTGAAAGTGTTTATTAGAGAATATTAGGGTTAATTGACGTTTACATGATGTTTGCAACGTATTCAATATTTTGGTGTTGGACGATTTCCAGGCGGTTCAAACTGTCCATTATTGCACTAATCACAGAGCACTAATTGGTGGACAGGACACAGTTTATTGATTATTAGTAGGTACATAGGTCATTGAAAATTTTGTTGTTGACTTATTTAAGTGCAGTAGACCCTCAAACTTCGATTACCATTAGAACAACTTTCGAACAAAAAGTTCGAGATATACAGGGTGAGTCACGACGGACGCCACGGAGTTTTATGGCGAAACGGTATATATTTTCAAACTTCTGTCGCGGTTAGATTATGTAAGTCAATAAGGGCTACATTTTAAAAATATTTTCAAACATACAGGGTGCTCCAAAAACGAGTGGCATATCAAAGTTATACTTTTTCTTATGGAACACCCTGTATATTTTTGCATTTTTGGATTCCTTTTTAAAATTACTTCAAAAAATGTTAACGGTTATAAGTCAACCGTTTTCGTGGAAATTGCATTTTCATGAAAATGCAGTACTTTCGAAAATTTTCAACATTTAGAAACTTAGAAAAGTCTGAAGAATTTCGCTTGGAGATTAGATTGACAATAGATTATGTAACACTTTGCACCACCTACATAAAATATTATACAGGCGCAAAGTGTTACATAATCTATTGTCAATCTAATCTCCAAGCGAATTTCTTCAGACTTTTTAAAGTTTTTAAATGTTGAAAATTTTTAAAAGTAGGTACTGCATTTTCATGAAAATGCAATTTTTACGAAAAAGGTTGACTTTAGACCCATATAACCTTTAAAATTTTTTGAAGTAAACTTAAAGAGGAATCCAAGAATGTAAAAATATACACGGTGTTCCATAAAAGTATAACTTTGATATGCCACTCTTTTTTGGAGCACCCTGTATGTTTGAAAATAATTTTAAAATGTAGCCCTTATTGACTTACATAATCCAACACCGGTAGAAGTTTAAAAATATATACCGTTTCGGCATAAAACTCCGTGGCGTCCGTCGTCACTCACCCTGTATACGGTTTCGAAACTCGACCAAAAACTCGAAAGTCGAACAAAGAATCTGTTTTTTTAATTCCTTTGGGTTGTTTTTGATATCTTTAATAATATCCATTCAGCAAGCTATCCTACTAGTAATATTGATTGGTTATTAAGCAATATTTATAAGTGTTTTATTTAAATAAACACATTCAATTATTAAAATTAAATACTTGTATTACCGCTATTTACCAATATGAGCTTATGCAATAGGCACTCACAATGTTTTATTGGGGGTTTGGATAGGGTTGCCAGAATATCTCTTTTAAAGAGAACATGTTCTCTTTTTTATTCTGATCTTTTTCTTTTTTTATGCAAAAATGTTCACTTTTGTTCTTTTTTTCGGTTTCTTCTTTTTGAAATGAGAATGTTTACTAAATTTCATTTAATATTCGAACTTAAACATAAAGCTGTAAACTCTCTCATTATTTAGTGCTACTAGTGATGTTTGGTAATTTTGTAGTTGGTGCCATTGTTACAGAATTTAAAATAATGAGCACAGATTTTAAGTGGAAGGAGTATTTTAAAAATTCAAAAATACTGATTTCCATTCAGAATTGTTAAAATTGTGCCAATATTTTTTTGCGATTCCTGCTTATAAAGCCAAAGTTAAAAGAATTTTTTCAATGATCGGGGCACAATGAACGGAAAAGGTTGAATGTATCAACAGTCAAATCAATTGTAACTGTGGCATATAATTAATTACAAAAACATTTCTTGTAATAATTTTTATAACGAGTTTAAACATAATAAAGATTTTTTAACGTAAGTTTCAAACACAAAAAATGAAACATGTTAACATCTATAATTAAAAAACTAAAATTTAATTAAAAATAAATTGAATGTATGAAAAAAGAATAATAATTTTTTTCTACAATTGTTTTTTAATATGTTTATTTCAATTAATACCGTAATGTTCTTTTTTTGTTCTCTTTTTTGATTTGAATTGTTCTATTTATACATTCAGGATTTCTGGCAACCCTAGTTTAGAAGGATTCAATACATTATTGCCAGAGGGAAATTTTAACTCAAATTTCGAACAGCTTGAAAATCGAACCGTTTCCAGGAACGGTTAGAAATTCGAGCAGCTTAATATTCGAACCGTTTCTTGGAACGGATTGTGTTCGTAGTTCGGGGGTCCACTGTAGATTTTATCTCGATTTAAATACAGCAACGGGATTCTGCGTCACTGTTACTTTTCATTTTGTTTTTCAAACAAATCACAATCGGAAATTTTTTTTTTTTTTTTTGCAAAAACGTACCAAACCCTTAATTGATAACCGCCAACTATTTTCTTAAATTTATATTTATAAGGAGTATTTTATGTGAGAAAACATGGTCAAAGAAATATGTAACCATTTCCGTACTGGCACGCCACTGACATTTACCTCTTACACAATCGAGTTACCTGGAAGAGTGAGTGGTCAGGCTACGACCAAGTCTTTGTTCGTTTAATCTGGCGTTACGAGAGTATTGTGATCGGTATAAGCACAACTAAACCCTACACGGGCTACGTCGGGTTCATTCATAAGTCAACTTAGGAATTGTGCCAATTCCGTTTGTTTATTTACATAATTGTGTGAAACTTTGCACGGTTGGGCGTCTTACTTGCACTTTTACGCTCTGCCTAAGTTACAAGATTAATAAAATATGTTTAATAGATTTATGTGTACAGAATGGTAGGTATAGGGAAGTAAATCGTATTATTAAATGTAGGTTTTTACTTAAATGGATATGAAAAGCAAACAAGGGCGAGATATTGTGAAGACTTGTACAAAATTAATTATTATTAGCAACAATTTGTTGACTGGCAAAAAGCAACTTCAAAGGAAACGCTTTTAGATGTACACCTCCTCTAGTAAATAAATTGTTTATTGCATAATTTATGCAAAAATTATTTTAACTCTCAGCTTGATTTATAATCTGTACATAGACAAAACAATTTCAATTTTATGGGTTGGTAATTTGCATAATTACATGTATTGTGCATGTATTTACAGTGCAATACGCTCGTCCGGCTAAACACTTCAAGAGCCAATAAAATTATAGCAAGGTTAAATAAATGGAGATTCTCTCACCGTGCAAAAATGATTTATTTAATTGTGAACTCAAAATTAAAGTATGATCAAGCTTTTGAAACTTCAAAATTAATTTGCACCAAACCAAGCCGTGTCACACGCGATGAATTTCTACGTTTTAGTTTGGAATTAAAAAAAAAAGTTGCCTGTAGTCGAATTTTCAATCCAAGCGGAAAATAATCTAGTCGCGTGCTAAATAACTGCAAAGTAACTTATACGGTTTAAACCATATACAGGGTGTCCCAGATTACATTTCCATGTATACTGCTATTAGAAGTCTTCCAAGATAAACTGAACTGTGACGCAGAAACGAAAACTCGTCTAAAGCGTTAATTACTGCTCCACATAAAAACATACATCTATTTCAACAACGGGGTTATAGCCTATAATAATATAACGATTTTAGAAAGGTGTACATTTCAACCCCCATCCCCTCTGCGCATTTCGCGGTTCAGTTTATGCTGAAAGACCTCTACCGGCAATTTTTTGTAGCACCTAGAGCGATTGAACAATGGGATAGTTTAAGAAGCGTTATTTGCAAACATCAGGTTTAGTAACATAACATCAACGACTTTCATGCAGGTTCTGTTAATAATCCTAGTTATATTTGATTTTCTAATTATTGCTACCAACTGCCCAAGTACGTCTTAGAAAGAGAGAAATATATTTTCATCTCACTCCGTCGGCTACAGTCACCACTCATTGTGTAGATAGGGAACGCGCAATATAGAGATATCACTGTATGTAAAAACTAAACTAGAAACATTGAAACAAAACAGCGTATTTCCACGAGTGCATAATTGCTTTACAACTCGTGTTATGTAGCTTATTTTTTCTACGAACACATAATACCTACGATTTTAACGGCTTTATGGTTTGGTTTAACTCATTGTGGAAATTGTTAAACATTTTGGAATAAGCATTCTGTTTAGCGCTGTGCTATATTGATTATAAATTGTTATTGGAAATTATTGATTAGTGCTTTTAACAGATTTAAAAGTTTAATTTTAAAAAAACACACGCTTTTTAGATCAAGTCAATGCATTCATAAATTGAAAACATGCAGTAGGTATTAATGTTTTTGATTCTTGCATTTGTTTCTAAAAGTATTTACTTTTTCAAATAAAGGACCCGTGCAGAGCACATCAAATAGCAGCGCAACAATGAAGATCTATATAAAACAAAACATAATATTACATTCCCATAAATGCTTGAATAGCAGGCGCAAAAACAAAGGTTGTTTTTCCCGGTCGGAATCTGGCGGATGATCGTAGTCAGCGTATTGTTTAGGGCTGTATTAATTATAGCAACCGATTGGATTCCACTCTCTGTGTTACCTGGTCTGCCTTCATTCCCAACGTTCCTGATCGTCTCTCCCCGCCAGGCCCGTATCGCCGTTTTAATTAATTCACTATGGCAATATTTTTCATATAGAGGGTTTGTTTGTCTTTGCTTCATAAAGCAGTGATAGTTTATTACAAAATTTAAAAAAAAACACGTTGCACCCTATGTCAACAGTGCTTATATATCCGCGTTCTATAAAGTAAAGGCGAGTTTGCACAACTAAATAACGTCACTACGTTTGGTGACAAACATTTGTGCGACTAGCTCGCCCATCATAATGGTAAACATATTCCAAAATGTTCAACAATTCCCACAATGAGTTAAATACGGATCTGTGTCTGTGGAACTGCGTCTATTGAGAATCTTTAACCATCTTTACTTAAGTTAAAAGTCGCTGATTCAACCCGGAAACCAAAACTTCAAAATTGACAAGACAACGTAATTACTGGGTGTATATTAGCCAACAAGTCGTTAAAATCGTAGGAATTATGTGATCGTAGAAAAAGTAAGCTACATAACACGAGTTGTAAAGCAATGGGCGTTTACACTAATTTTTAATTTCTTCAGAATTTGATAGATTTGGTGTTCAGAATATCATATGTGAAGTTAAAATTGTTTAAATCAACTTCGTTTATTTATTATTAACGATTAAAGTTTTCCCGCGGCAAGTTGCGCCGTAAACGGCTTGAACGATGTCACACTCCGTACGTACTCCTCGATGGGGCAAATCACACGTGTGTGCTTGTTGTAAATATAACGCAACCATGTCGTCGTACAGAACAAAGTGGTGTTTTGTGCCTGAATGTAAGACCACTTCTACAAAAAACCCAGAAAAATTGTTTTTTGCTGTTCCGGATAATTCCACCAAAAGAAAAAAATGGTTTGATGCAGCAAGACGTTGTATTTCCGACGTAAGCGAAAAAACTAAATTATATTGTTGCGAAGACCATTTAAAATTTGAATTAACTAAAAAATATATTAAATAGTATGTATGTAAAAAAAAATACACTAAAGTGAAAAACATTATCATTAAGCATTATCATTAGCATTAAGCATTAATCATATGGCAATAATATGTAATATGAAGCAGCCTATTACTTTCCAACAAAAAAATCTGCAGTTTTAAACAATACTTATTTGTAGTATGCTATTTGGTGCATGTTTATGTTTGATTAAAAATGCTGATTAGTCTTAAAGCACTGTTGCTTCGTTTATGAAATTTGTATTATATTTATACTGAACTAACAGTACTTGTTTTACAAAAAGCCATATACCTTTTTTTATATGATCTAAGCATAAAACTGATAACATTCAAAACTTATAAGTGTAAATTAATATAGTAGAACCATTGAATTGAACATTATCTACTATTAAATAAACGAAAAGTTGCTTGTTTTCAAACAGGTTTATTCGTTGCAAATTCTTTTTTTAAAAAAGTTTCGCCGATGTTATTTTATCGGCATCTTCAGGGCTAAAAATTATATATATTAAGATTAATTTTGTAAGTTTTTTAGATATAGCTATGACTAAAAGAGTATTAGATACATTTTTTTAATGTTTACAATCACCTATTATTAAACAATAAACTGAAACATACTTTTTGTTCATATTTTCACCTGTTAAATGACCTTAGTAATATCGAATTATTTCTACAAAATAATTAATTTACTTACACAGTTGCTTTGTTTTATAATGAAATATACACTAAACTAACAACTAGTTAAAACCTCTCGCAATACTGTATACGTAAAGAATATTTGAACACAAATATGCCTGGTCCAGGAATGTCATATTTGTTTATGTTAAAAACACTTAAGATTTATGTTGTGCAGCCACCCTGAGGGGTCTCGGGGTTGGCTTGAGATCATTCTTTTGCTAATACTGTTAAAAGGCAGTACTGTTTGTATTTTATTCATTATGATAAATTGTAATTGTTGTTCGATTACGTTTATTATTTACAATCGACGGCCAAAGTACGCCCCTGCGGCGTCTTCGTCGCGCGCTTCGCGCCTAACATAATAATAATAATAATATTTATTTGTTCTGAATATCTCAAAAAAAGGTGTAGAACTTGTCACAATAATAATTTACGTACATTGCAATAATATACATAGTTAATAAAAGAAAAAACATATTATATTAAAATATATAACAACTTGTCATTATGCGATGCATAGGAACTAGTCCGCTGCACATGGACTGTGCGGAGAGTGACGTCACGGCCAATCACAGCGCGTTTCAGAATTTGAAATATAAAGGGCATTTTAAAAATTTATTTCTCGGAACTGGACGATTTTTTTTAAATTTATGGTGGTTGAGAACAAACTTTATAGATCAGATTATCATTAAAAAAATATTTTATCAAGTTTTATTTTTTTGTGTAAACGCCCATTACGCACTCGTGGAAATACGCACTAGCGGCTCAGTGCGCAACTTCCCCACTCGTGCGTAATATGCTTCTTACAACTCTTGTTATGTAATATACATACTATTATTGATTGCTAAAAAAATGAGCTCTAAAAGTACCTATTGCTAATTTATAACTTTTTTACGTGAAATGCAATTTTTTCAATTGCCATATAAAATTTTGTTGGTTTAATGGCACTTTAGTTTTACAGGGTATTTTAAACTTGATTTTGTTAAGGCCAAATATCGAAATAAATGTAATCCACTATAACCCATCATTTAGGTAGAAGAAATATAATGAAACCTTTTTTAATGCGAAACCTATTTTTTTTAAATAATTTTTTTATTTATCTCAGTACAGGTGCAGCCTAGTTTAAACAAATAAATGCCACAAATTTATACTCCATAAACCAATACAACTTTTCCACATTTTTTTTAAACTGAAACTGAAATATCTTAGATTGAAATTATTGACTAATTTTGATTTTTTTAATTATGTACATTTATCATGAGTCATGGAATTTATTTAATAAAAAATAAAAGCATTGCCAAGTTTTAGAAGTTAGCATGAATTTCGGACTCGCTGTACGTTTATACAATAACAATATACATTTGCAATACTAATTATCATTACAACAGATGTTTAATATATCCCTATTTAAACAAGTCTCGAATAAAACGTCGATTTTACGATTTTGTTATCATCGTTATTTGCTTCATTTCACAGTACATAACATTTTAAAAAGCATCTTCTAGGTTTTCGCTTTGATGGTCTAGCTAAAACTTTTATTTATACAAGTAATTTTTTTGTTGTAATAAAATATACAACTATTTATACAATACACATATTAATTGCTAAACCAATTTGTCCGCGCTCTGCTGGACATGTTTGCAAACCTAAACCAAAGAATTTTATCTTGCTAATTCATTAAGCCTCATTAAATTTATAAACATGAATACAAGGATACACTACAAGTTTTAAAAAACCGACTGATAAAGCAGCATAGATGATTTCTTAGTTAATAAATTATGTACAAAACTTGGCACAGGTTCGTTAGTTTTTACAGCATCTTTCTTGCGGCTATTTACAAAAAAAAAAACTAATGGAATGAATAAATAGATACAACCACAATTTTTAAGAAAAATGTATAAAGTTACCGCAAATAGCATTCTTTGTATTTAAGAAGAGAGGAATGGGCCTACTATGTTTAGAGACGATGATAGAGATAACCATATCTTTAAAAAAAAAGCGTAATATATAAATATAAATGTCACTATTTCGTGGAATCTCTATGGATAGATAAAAAACCGGAAGTAGCTTTTTTTGTTATAACCCAAGCCAAAAATTACAAGCGTTCGCCTCGGGCTCACAGAATACTGGGAATGGAATCGCGAGCACTAAAACTATTTCGTTTTTTCTTTTATTCACAAAACGACAAATATAAA
Source organism: Elmis aenea (assembly GCA_947652605.1). NCBI lineage: Eukaryota > Metazoa > Arthropoda > Insecta > Coleoptera > Elmidae > Elmis > Elmis aenea. Next base: position 4,635,902 of record OX393576.1, on the reverse strand, counting down.
AACAATCAGCTTTCATTTCATGCACAAGAATAAACCTTCAGCGATTATTTATTACAAAATAGTTGAAGAAGTGCAGTCAACTCCATTCGTAGTTAAAATTACAAATAATATAATGTAATATTAATGTAGTTTTTCTGCGTCCGTCCAGAAAATCAGTTGTTAGGCTGGAAAATACATCTTTACTGGTTGCCATGGTGATGAGTTGTTTTGTTGATTTGCGCTGTGAAACAAGCGTCATTATACCACCAAGACAGTTTTCAGCTGTAGTTCGTTAAGTTATTGTTTGATTATGGATGGTGACGATAGTGATTTTGGTGTCAGTGGCTGACCCAGAAACAAATATTGTACGTAACATACCCGTAAAGTGTCTTTACTGAAGTCGAATCCTTTCAGGACTCGCCTACGGCTCGTCCCAAAACTGCCTACTCATTTTTGGAGTGTTGTATTTGTGGTTAATTAAAAAAGAAACTATTCTCAACAACAATTAAGTGTGTTGGATATTAGTAAATTTAGGAACGAAGCGACGAAATAGAGCTTTGGTAAGTAAAGTGAATCTTTTATTTTACAAATTGCTATTAATTTTGTTACAGTTTTAAATCAGTATATTGGAATTTTTACATTCTTTCAGAATGATGGCCCATCTAACACATATTTTAATGTGGAACGAAGAAAAGAATAAACGCAAAATTAAAAAATATGCAAACGTAACTTGCGAGATGCCCAAAATGATATCAAAATAAAGTTTAGTCATATCTTTGTGTATTATTCACGATTTTTAATATTACAGTCAGCTTAATATATAAATTACATTGTATATTTGTTTGTAACTAAACAAAAAAGAATTACTTTACCACACTACTGGCCCAATTTTAAAACTACCCATACAAAATACTGACCATTGAAACAAAATTAATTTATTAAACAAACTGTAAGATAAGAATGCTTAACAAAATCATTGTGTGATATAAAAATGGGAACAAAGCGTATTAAAACTTAAAAAAAAACTACCATAAATTCTTCAACGTAAGAAGAGTGTACAAAGTTACATGGTGGTAAATTTTAAACAAATACGCGTTAACAACATTTCACTTGTGAACGTACGCAGTAAGACTTTCTGTACTAACTTCCTAAAAAAGTAGATACCGGCTTTAACTTGGTTAAACCCGGTGTGAGTTAACACGGGGGGTTAAAGAATCGTTTTTCGTTGAACTAGGTGCTATTTACAAGGTGGTAATAAACTTGGATTTCCGTTAAATCCAAAGTTGCAAAATGCAGCTACTGGTCAAAACGTTAAGATAATAAAATGTTGAAAAATTAGCACTAAAAAAGTTCTTATAAGAGTTACCTAAAACCTGCTATAATCTTTGTTATCAGGTTTTTGACTGGGAATTTTACAAGGATCAACGTTATATTGTCTACAACTTTATACACTTTGTATTTACTCATATTAATATCAGAGATATTAAATATTGGAAGAAAGCTGGTGTTATAGCAACAATTACATATAAAAAAGCAATTTATATTTAATAAAGCGCTAAACAGTCTCGAAACCAGGGATGGAAAACGTAACGTAACGATACCCGATAACGTTATAATAACGATTCAACTATAATTTTTTATACAATAACGTAACGATATTTTAATAACGTTATATAACGTTATAATAACCGATAACGTTTCATTAAAAGTTATTTTGTATCGTTATGCTCTATAAATTAAATTTTTATATGTCGATCTTTTTATTTTTAGAAAATAATATTTTGTTTGTATTTTAGAAATTAAAATGAAAATAAAATATCTCAACGTAATTTTGTAGGTACTATGTTTCAAATTTACATTAACATCCCAACATTCAGAGTTGCAAATAAAAATTGTTTTTATAACGTGATACAGGGTGTTTCTTAAATAATGCGAAACAAATCAGGGGGTGATTACTTATCGAAAATTAAGGGAAGTTCATATTTTTTTTTTCCTTAGACGTCTCCTATCGGAGTTACACCCCCCGAAAGGGGATCGGCAAAATTAGGTTTTTATTTCATTTCTCAAATTTGGTTAAAAATAGGAGAATGATATTCGGTAGATGTTTTATACTTATTAAAACGTTTCCCGTTGTAATATTTTCAATCATCTCCCACCTTCACAGGGGGCTGAAAAGTACGAACCCTGTTGATTTTTTTATCAGAACTTTTTGGTGGGTTGGCATTTTTCAATTTAATTTTTGTTTTTGAAAACTTGATTTATTTGGATTTTTTTTTAATTCTTAAGTTTTTGTCGTAAACCTACAGTTTTTGAGCGGAAAATTATATGAGTGAACATGAACCATCAAATATTCCACTATAAAACGTTTCATTTTGGTACTTACCATGATGGTTTGTTTATATTCATATTGACGTTTGACGTTTACGCGGCGACAACACTAAAACGCCCGTCAATTGTACCGAATATGAACATAAACAAACCATGGTAACCACCAAAATAAATCGTTTTATTTTAGAACATTTAATGGATATGGTTCACTCATTTAATTTTTTACTCAAAAACTGTAGATTGTACGAGATAAACTAAAAAATTATAAAAAGTTCTAAATAAATCAAACTTAAAAAAAGAATTTAAACTGCAAAATTTTAACTCACCGAAAAGTTCTGATTAAAAAACAACAGGGGTCGCACTTTTCAGCCCCCTGTGAAGGTGGGAGATGATTGAAAATATTACTATGGGAAACCTATAAATAAGTACTAAACATAACAAATATAATTCTCCTACATAAATCCAAATTTGAGAAATAAAATAAAAACCTAATTTTACCGCTCGCCTTTAGGGGAGTGTAACTTCGAAAGGACACGTCTAAAGAAAAAATTATTTATAAAAGACCCCCCTTAATTTTCGATAAGGAATCATCACCCGAATTTTTTCGTATTATTTAAGAAACACTTTGTTTATCATAATTTATGTAACGTTACATAACGTTATATAACATAACAATTCATTTTTTTAATGTTATTTATAACGTTATGTAACGAAAACAAATAATAAATAACGTTATACAATAACGTAACGATTTAAAACGTTATTCCATCCCTGCTCGAAACTAACAAAAATTTAATGCTAATTAGGTGCGTGACTTCAATTTAAAGTCATTTACATTTACTACACACAAAAAAAAACGAATCATGAGGTTTAATATAAAATTTTAATTTATCTTTGAGCTGTATTTGAAAGCAGATACGAAAATTTCTGTTTTAATTTTCACCTTTAGGCTATGCGGTAACATGCAAATATCAGTTGCGCCAGCGTTTGGTTGCGGGAGCCATAACAAATTGGTTAATAGGTTTGTTTCAATCAGCCGTTTAAAACCAATCCATGCATCAATGCATGAACTGGTTTATTCGCATGCGTGAACTATGTACTAAGAAATGTATTGGCCAGTATTAGCCGTTGTTGAAACGCTTTTACGACTGGCCCAACTGTAAATGACATTTGTGTCTATTGGGTTCATAGAAATGTGCGCATCGCAAGGGTAAACGCCTTAAGAATCCAGTACTAAATGGGATTGGGAGGGCGATGCATAGCTACCAGAGCTCACGTTAGTTATGAACAGCGCATGGGTGTAAAAATCCAGGCGCTAGTAAATGCCTTCATTCACGTACTGTTTTGACCGTACACTGACTAGTTCATATATGATTTTAAGAGTTGATGGAACGGATGACAGACCGTCCGGTGAACTGTCAAGAGACTGTGATGGAACGCGATATTGATACTGCGCAGAATCGTGACAGTACATTGGATCGTTGTTGGAACAAACCTTATATTACAACGCGCTCACACGCAACTAATGTACAACTGCAAATTTTGGCAACTAAACAATTTGTGTCTTGACGCAAACTGAACGATTGCGCGACTTCTACAACTGTTTTGTGTGGTACGAGTTTGAATTTCATCCTACTTATTATCGCAAGAGCACACAACGTAGCTAACTCGTGGAAATCCATGTTGAAACCAAACAATTTAGTTGCTTGTGTGTTTGCTTCTATGCGTCTTCTCATTTAGTTTTGTGTATGTGAGCGCGGTTTAGTCATTCGCGGATCAAACTGTTTCAAAACTGATTAATTGCATGACAGCGCCTAGCCTAGGAGTTATCTTGAGACGTCAACTTAATAATAAATGTGCAATTAGTTTTTTGTGGCTTCATTCGTTACCTAAATTCCCCAACCACTCTGTATATGGTTTGTGGTTCACTGAAACTTGGAAAAAAAACGCTTTTACTTCTACATTTAAAAGCGAACGCCATGAAGAATTCTCCACACAATTTAAAATTTAAATAAGCCCATTTGCTAATTTTAACGGGTATTAAATCGTGATTCAACCGATACCCCTAAATGATTCGTAAAAATATGCGCCGTCACGTAAAACCTTTCAAATACTAAGACGTGTACGGACAATACATTTAAGGGATTATGAGCACTATTTTTTCGAATTTAAAAGTTTTTACGTCTGCTTCGTAAAACCCAAAAGAATTGGCCGACATTAAACTTAACGATATTGCTGGAATACGATTTTTTACATACCGCAACTTAATTAAGCCAATTAAAAGTGAATATTGCGCGATACTGATTGCGATTCTCGAAACAGTAACGTACTATCGTTTCTGCTACACTTTTAGCTATAATAAACAATTTAAAAAAATATTTTCATAATAGTCTTGATAAGAAAAAACCGCAACGCACAACTTAACTATAGTGAAGTGTTTTCTAATGTACTTATTTGATAAATTATTTGATTATTTAAATTATTCATATACAGGGTGTCCCCGTTATCACCGCGAATATTTTAAGTGGTGATAGAGGACATTTTTCTAAGAAAAAATTTCAAGTAAAATTTTTTCCTAAAATCAAATGCTAAGCTGATATCAACACTTACTTGATTTTTTTACACTTCTGCATTTATAAGACTCTGTAGCCGAAAATATCAATTTTATCGTAAAATACCTTAAAGCTTTTTAATAGAGCATGAAATTCTCTACAAAATTAGTTCTATTTATTTTTTTGTCTACAGGCAATGGTTTGAGAGTTATAAAGCAGTTTGTACAAAAAAATGTAAAATATTTACAAAATTTAATTGTTTCTTAGACTTTGCAACCGCTGTATCTTTAAAACGAAAGGTTGTACAAAAAAACCGACGGCCCATTACGGATAGCAAATTTTATGGGCTACAACTTTGGTCTAGTAAACTTTTTTGAAAATCAAACCGATTTTCCGGAAAAGCTGAAAATAAGGAATAGAGTGCAAAAACAAAATACTTAACCGGATTTAAATTTGCGCCGCAAATATTTTTGTTGAATTTGAAATACAAAATACAACATAAATTTTTATTGATGTGGAACCGGCTTTACAATTCACACAAATTCAGATTTTTTTTCAAATCTGGAAAGACATTGATTAAATAAATTTAAAAAAACTTCATTTTTTGTTTCTATCAAGTTAACAGGATATTTTTCAAAACATCTGAACCTCGCTACAAATTGAGCTTTATTGTTTGTAGCTTTTTGCTAATTTAACCGAATCTGTATCTCTAATATCCTCATAGTGGACTGAATTAGGTGTTGCATCCTGTACATCGACCGTAAAGTAACCTTGGGTAAGATTAAATGCACTTAGCAAGAATTATCCACGATGTAATTACCTCAAATGTTAATGATATCGATACAAAACTGGCAATGGCATTTATTAACGTTACAGTCTTTTGTAAACATGCGTTTTCCTACTCGTTTTATATTGAAAATATGCGCACTTTTATAAAATGCTAAAATTGTCGACTACTGTATAGAAATGTGGTTGAACATAAATTTTCCTTTTAAGGTAATTTACTTGATCGATTAGTGATTGTTAGAGAATTGTTCTCGTGATCTATTACTGTTAGAAATTACAAATGTCTGCGATACGACGATCATCTGTTTCGAAACCGGCATTGTGAAATACTACAGATTGACTTAAGAGGCATATAAAGGTTGTATTTAAAGTCTTCATTAAATGATATACAGGGTGATTGATTGAGACCGGGACTTAAAAAGATATGAAGAATGAAAAAGGGTATTGATCTGAAATTTTGGTTGTGACCATAATGGCATCTGATCTGTTTATTGAAACTATTTTCAATATGGCGAAACTTCCGGAAATAGCGGAAGTTGACGTATACTTTCTTATTTCAAATACAATGGTCTATTTTTTGTTGCATTTTTGGATTTAACACGTTATTTTAGAGGGACTTTTATTAGCATTCCCTATACCCAATTGCAGTCATTTTTTAGATTTTTGGACTTTTTTGAAAATTTTTTGATTTTCTTCGTGATGCTTAATATTATCTAACGCCGCCATTTTTAAAGAAAAAATGCTTAAATTTAGACCATGCCTAGACGAAACCTTGGAGTACGTCCTGGAATTTTTGCAATCGATCTATTACTTACAGGGTGCCCAAAATTTAATTTTCTTTTAATACAACTTCAGACCACTAAAACTCGTTTTTTTCAAATACAATGCCTAAACTTTTTTTTCATTTACTAATGCAAAATTACATTCTGTATCAATCTGTATTAGCGTTTCCTATACCTATCTGCAACAATTTTTGAGTTACTAAGAATTTTTGATAAAGTTTAGAGAAATTGCAACATTTTTAAATAGTAAGCCTTGGAAATGACAAAAAATGCAAATATTAATAACTACCAACCACTTTTATTGGGTTTGTCTGAAGTATCCATAAAAATGGAATATCAAGAGTATTCAAACACGTATTTTTTTCTCCATTTGTTGCAGACTTTTTGATTGTTAAAATTTCTTAAAAAATAAAAATTGGAATTTGACTGTAAAAATTTAAATCTGGTCTTATTTTTGGATTCTAAATAATTTTTTCTTATACATTTTTTTTTGTATCTCTTAAAATAAGGGCACTTTACTCCTACGAATATTACAAAATTCGCTAAAAGCTAGTGTCCTATGACTTTTTATTGAACTTTTTTCATCTTAAAATTAGTTTTAGACCAACTTTTATAAACATTAAAATTTTCTGAGAAATCAATCATTTGTTTTCCATTTGTTGCAGATTTTTTGAATGACGCTGTAGAATAAGAAACTTGATAAAAAAATTATTCAATTAAATTCAAACAAAGTGTTGAAAATCAAAATCGATGTTCAAAATAATTTTGAAATTTCTAGTAGACGAATTTTACATTATGCAGTTCACCTTCTTTGTGTTGAATGTAAAAATTTCTTAGTGATTAACACATCCAGAGGATACTTCTACGAAACAGCAATAATGGACGTTGTATTTTAATGATTTTCACGATATTTAAATTAGTTACCGTTATTTTATTATAACTTGCAATAATTATTACTAACGTTTGATGTAATCATTTAATTATTATTATGCATTTCTATTAACTAATTGCGTTACAGCACAATGTTACTTGATCATTACTTCGCACTTTCTGTTCATGAAACAGTAAATCAGCAATGCTTTCGATTTTTATAAATACTTAATATAATAATAATAACACGTTTATGGCCAATTTCCTAACATTAACTAATATTGTACACTTTCACCACACTTTTATTATATCCTGTCAATATAATATTACAATCAATTGTTAGTTAATATTAATAAATAGCCTGAACTTGTTTCCTAAACAATTAATTTAGTGTGTTAAGTAATTTTAGAAAAAGTATCAGCACAAGTTATTTTTATACCGCATAATACAACTATGGTCAGAAGAAATAATACCGAAAGACTGGGAGATAGGGATGATACTGCCTATATTTAAGGTAAACAACAAAGATTGCAATAATTACAGAAGCATAAAGCTTCTCAGCACAGCACTAAAAGTGTACGTACAAATACTAGCACAGAAGCTAACAAAAATATTAGATAAGACAATAACAGAATCACAAAGTGGATTTAGAAAAGGTAGGAGTGTTCAGGATCACACATTCACAATTAAACAGATTATAACTAAAACACAACTAAAAAGAGAAAAACATACTTCGCATTTATAAATCTACAAAAAGCATTCGATAAAGTGTCTAGACGAAAAGTTTGGGAAATTCTTAAGGAAAGAAAGATAGAAAATAAACTAAAAAGAAATATTAGCTGCTTGTTAATATGAACATAAACAAACCATGGTAACCACCAAAATGAGTCGTTTTATATTGGAATACTTAAGGTACATGTTTACTCATTTTATTTTTTTCTCAAAAACTGTAGGTTTTACGAGAAAAACTAACGAATAAAAGGAATCTAAATAAACCAGGCTTTCAAAAAAAAAAATTTAAATTGCAAAATTTTAACCCACCAGAAAGTTCTGATAAAAAGACCAACAGGGGTCGCACTTTTCAGCCCCCTGTGAAGCCGGGAGATGATTGAAAATATTACTATGGGAAACCTTTCAATAAGTATACAACATCTACCAAACATCATTCTCCTACATTTATCCAAATTTGAGATATAAAATAAAAACCTAATTATAGGGGGGTGTAGCTCAGAAACAAGACGTTCGAGGGAAAAAAATATACAAAAGACCTCCCTTGATTTTAAATATTTTTGAATTTTTTTGCAATACTTAAAACCCTGTATACAGGGTGTTTCACTTTTCCATGGAACACTATTGCTATCTCCGTAAATAATGAAAATACAAGGTTGGTTAAATAGGACAAAAGTTAGCTATTTAGGAGTGTATTTTAAACAAGATCTTGTTTTGTTTAAAAATTCCATGGCTTGCGCGATATAACGAAAAAACCGAAATCTATCAAAATTTTTAAACTGAAATATCTCGGCTATTGTTGCGAATACACAAAAACGCCAAAGGAAAAATGTTTTGCAGATTTTGTTTGCTATAGGATGGCGATAGACAGATTTTTATTTATAAATTACCGTGCGAGATATTTGAAAAAACATTTTTTTTTTAAATGGCAGTCGTAGTAGGTGATGACTTGGATTTAAAGATAATTTTTTTCTCTTTACAATGATATATTTTTTATGTCAATTTTTAAAAATAAGCGAAATAACCTAAAAAAATGCAAAATCTTAAGATAAAGATCAAGGTTGCAATGACCGACTTCATTTGTTTTATTTCGAAAAGAGTGCATTTGATGTAGTTTAATTTTATTCAACAATTTTAAAGGCCATTTAACGTACGCTACTTCATGGAGTATAGTATATCAACGAAATTGTACACGATAGATATAAAACATAAATAAATGAATGTTGAAAGTGTAATCTACAACTTACTCGATGACGTCAACGGGTACTTAAACGCGTTGTTATCATTCATGACCTTTATGATAAGCAAAATCTTTACATATGTTTCTAGCGTTATCTATAAGTTTTGCATAGGTCAGTTTTAAACGCGATAAAACGTTAATTAGCGTACATTTAAATAAATATTTAAAAGGCAAAATATTCAACGCCATACCGATGAGTGATTTAGGTGTAGATTTAAAGCTCGTAACATTTTAAAAAGGCGAGAATTTTTGCGCATATCGTTTAAATGCCGATGTATATGAATATATCTACTGTTTATATCGGCAATGGCGAGAATCCGCGCCATTTTATTATTGCAAAAAACGTCAAATTTATTAGAACTGTGGGGAGTTCCAAGAGAGAACCTACTTCAGCATCAAATTTTGACCTAAACGTGCAGCGGCAACTAGATCAAATACAACAAAAATTCCATAAATATAAGCTTATATCGTTTTAAAAAATAAACCAAGTTTTTTGAGAAAGATGCCGACACTATTTTAATAAGCAGGTGTTTAAATGTTTCGGACAGAAAGCCGAATACTTTAGATTTTATTTTGAACAATGTGAATAATTAAATAATCATGAGGAATGCATTATCACCAAATTTCAATTAACGAAGCACACTAACATTTTTGAGGATACATAAAATTTGCAATAAGAAACTAGATCAACGTTATTTAGGTTTATATTTATTAAATCTAAAAAATAATATTTACATTTAGTTTTAATTGCAAATTTTACATTAGAAATCCTTATAGGGCTATTTCGACACTTTTTATTATTCATAGAAATACAGGGAGAGCCCAATTCATATGTTTTACGGGTTATCTCGGTTACTGTAATAGTTAGCGAAGATCTGATATAGGTCTCTTGGCAGGGCTGGATATAAGGGTGTGCAGTCTACAGTAGGGATTCTGAGACTCGACCATTGTTATAGTCCCGGGACTCGAGACTTTTTTTTATCAAAGTCCCGGGAATTCCCGGGACTTCGAGACTTTTGCGAATTTTATTTACATGCTAGAAAATGGTGGTATAACCCGTCAAAAATGACGGAAGATTTTATAAGGTGCAAGAAAAATGATGATATATTCATGTACTCAAAATTCATCGGCTATTTTCACTGCAAAAATAAGTTTTCTTGACAGTGACATTGTTTCTGAAAGCACCCACTACATATTTAAAATTGCTTCTTTGCACGTATCGTGATCGTGAATTGGTCGTGACAGTTGACAGAATATTTTTTTTAATTAAACCAAATTCACGATTTTGTTTTTGAAGCATTTATTTTATAAATAAAGTATAGTAGTAGTAGAAGTATCTATTATTATTTTTAATTTAGTCTTTGTTCTACAGTAAATAAAATATATATTTCCAAGTAAATGCCTATTTTAAATAAACTTAACAATCCTTCTTTAGATTTAAAGCAGACAAAAAATAAACATAAATAATTAAATAAGGCAGGCAAAAGATTTAAATAAAGTAAAAAGTAAATACTTATTGTTAGTATAAACTATAAACAAATTATGAAATAAAATGTTTTTGCTAAACTTGTGGCCGTAAAATTTGTTTAAAAATAAGAAGTATAAAAAATTAATTTCAGTGTTCTGGAACATTTAGTCTCGTCTCGAGTCTCGAACTAAATGTCCCGGGACTCGAGACTAAGAAAGTCCCGGGAATTCCCGGGACTTACGTCTCGGGAAATTCCCGGGACAGAATCCCTAGTCTACAGGTCTAGCGCCGTTCAAACTTACGAATAATACGACTTATTCAAAATAATTGTTCTGTGTGTTAAATTTTTGCTATAAACAAAAAACTTTGACGCCGATTGCAATTATAAAAACAGTTTTTTACTGCGTTTTCGATAATAATCCAAATAAAGCGATTTCTATTTATCTTTAAAAAAATTCACGATTGATAACTAACAAGCCACCGTAAGTGTTAATTCACTGAAATAAATCTCACCAAGAGCTTACAGTCAATCTGTATGCACTCAAATAATTTGTAGAGGTGTTGGCTACTGTGTTTCTCAAACTGTTTACTTTGAGGACCCCTTCCAAAATTAAAAGCTTACAGAGGACTCCAATGAATTGTTTTTTAAACAATAGGTTTGTTCCAACAGGCGATTAAAACCAATCCATGTATAAATACATAAACTGGTTTATACGCAAGCGTGAACTATGTACTAATAAATGTACTGGGCCTGTATTAGGCATTGTTGGAACGCTTTTACGATTGGCCTAACTGTAAATGACATTTGCGTCTATTGTGTGACTAATTGAGAGAAGTTGAAGCATCCAGAGCGCAAACATCCTTTTAGAAAGCAGTAGAGGCGACGCTTAAGCTAACAGATTCACGTTGGTTATGAACAGCGCATGCGTGTAAACATCCCAGCGAGTTTTTCCATTCGTTAATAGACTCTTTTGATCGTCCGCAAACCAGTACATAAATTGATTTGAAATTTGTTGGAACGAATGACTGACCGTCCGGTGAACTGTCAGAGACGCGATATTGATACTGCGCAGACTCCTGACAGTACGTGGCATGGTCCGTCGACTTGTTGGAACAAACCTAAAATGTTGTATGGTTATATTTGGATGATTTCAGAACATTATAAATTCAAAGACCCCCGAGGACAGCGGACCACACTTTCAGAAACACTCAACGAAGCTATATTAAGCCCCGTACTGACCAAAATGGGTTCGCGAACTCGGTTCGGGAACTCGGTTCGCGCACTCAGTTTGCAAACTCTCGTCCATGACAGGTTCGCAAACACGTCCACATCAAAACATTATTGTGTTCGTAACAGCTCCAAAACAGTTGGTAAAGGGTTTGCGTTTTGTAAATAAATATGTCATCAATCTTAGGACTTGTCGATGATAAAAAACCAACCACAAATAACGTGTGCAGTCAGTAAGTGAGGTTATGTCAGACACGAGTTCGCGAACAGCCCCTTTGATGTACCGCCTCCAGAGCGAACTCTGTCCGAACTGGCGAGCTGTTCGCGAACTGTTTGCATACTCCAGGTACACACCGGGTTCGCGAACAGTTCGCGAACCCGGTGTGTACGCGGCTTTAATGGTAAAAATAATAAACCGGGCCGTTTCAGTATGTTCGTCCATCATACTACTTCCATTCACGTAAATCATGTAATTAAAACTTATCCTGCTATTAATTCATTAACATAACTCTTTGTCGCTACCTGTTACATCTTTATTCCACATAGCATAATCTTGATATTATTATAAACTTAAATCAAAAGCTTGCGTTTTTATTTTACTTAATTACATATGTGCATTCGATGCAACTAACCGTAAAATTACAGAGGATATTATACATAACATGAGATTCGAGAAGGCGGTGCCATTGCATAAATGTTTATAAAGACTGGCCCCGTCAGTTTAAAATCAAATTGACCTATATATAAAAAAAAACAAATTCTGATCGGCCATACGAGCATAAATATTAAGTTTATAAGGATTATTTATATGGTTTAAGCTAATCTCACAATTTAACATGCAAGAACACAACTCAACGTAATCTAAAAACATGCCTACACCGGAACTGAGATACCATCTACATGTTAAACACTGTTTTAGTTTCAAAAGGTACAATTAAATAAAACTGCCGTTTAATAACTTGGCAAATTTGTTGCCACTTATAACTATAATAGTTTTAGAAAAAAAATTACTTTAAATTTCAAACGATGCTGCGCCGGAAGGTGTAGTGTGCTTATATTTCTAGCACTGTAATATTTAAAAAAAGTATTTCGTGCATAGGCAGGCGTTCTGATTTTTTACAAATTGGTTTGTATATTACAACAAAAACTGTACATTAATTACACCTCCTAAAAAATACACTTCTAGTTTATTTATTAACAGTCAGTTCGAAATTATCGATTTCGAGGTTTTAGGGTTAGTGGATGTATCTTCTGGGTTTAGTTAATAATCTAGGTTAGGTAACGTGTGTTGGTCAGGGTTTAGATTAAGGGTGGTTGAACCGCATGGACTTTGCTGTTGTGTTGCCGTGTCTCCTGGTCGATTTTTTTGTATTATTTTTCCGTTCAACTAGATTGGTTATATAGAAACGTTCTGACCCCCGGCGCTGCTATGTCTTCTTTAGCGACGGTTTTTTTGACAATGCTGTTCTAGATTTTCTCAAATTTTGTTGTTAAAACATTTACACCAAAGCGGTAACGCTTAACAAAATTGACCAATTTTTTTTATACAGAACAATTATTTAGATGAAGCGTTGTTTAAATATTGGCATAGATTCCTATATGACTAGGTGATTATTATTAAACAAAACATATAAAGGACTTAACTTCATTATTTCGTAATTTTTAGCAATTGATGTACAGAATGTTTTAAGTGTTGGTCTACCCGTCTGAGATTTTTTGGTATAAAATTTTGAGCGATTTAAGAAAAAGAAAAGTATTTATTATAATAAAAAATGTGACTACATAAACCCTGTTTTTTTACTGATGTATATGTCATTTTCTCACTGCCTAATCTACATGAGTTTTACTTTGGTCTCTAGTGGCGAAAATAATGTCAATGTCAATATCAAATTGTAAAACTTGCAATTTTTTTAAGCTTAAACTCATAATTAATTAAAATTGCGTTAATTTTCTAATCAAATAATTTAATTTTAATGTAGTATTTTATTAAAAATCCCAAGAATGGTACAAAAATTAATATTAAATATATTTCGTTTGCAGGTTATAATTTTATTTATGTCAATATCAGTGTGGTAGTGACGCTACGGAAGTGGAATGATTAATTAAAACTTTATACATAATAATTGTCATTTGGTTCGTTTACATTAACGTTCGTTCTATAATATAATTTTAATTTCGTAGAAAAAATAGCCTTTACGACTCGAGATGATATCGGTTTTTTTCGTTCGTGAGTTTTTTTTTTCTGAATTCATTGCTGTATTCACATATCACACATGGTATTTACTTCTGCCTCATTGTCAAATTGTGTTTTAGATAACAACCACTATTAATCAGGTAGCGAGTCGTTGTAGTTTATGTCTTTGCCATGACAACCAATCAACAAACTAAAAATTTGTTATGTACTTGTTTGTCATCATAATAAATACCTATGAATAAACATTTGAAAAATTATTCAAAAAAACAATGGCGCGGATTCTGAATTCTGAACATTAAGACTGTATCCCTTCGTAAAATTCGTCTTCCTCCAACATCCCACGCCTGTTTGAGAGAGCGTTTATCACATGACCAAGGCATGTATGCGTTTATGATCCTAGCATGGATAATTGCCCGACAAATACCATAAATAATTCAAATTAGGATTGATTTGATTCCAACATTAAACGGATAACCAATAAAAAAAAAACAAGTCTCAATTACGTAACTATACAGTTATAAAGCCATTAAACTTAACTGTTTTCAATCACAAAACAGAAAAATACTACTCTATCAAGCTTATGAAAACCCGCATCGCATTATGCTAATTAAAACAAACCTACAATATCAATAAAACTTGAACAAAAGGGAAACGCCTTACCTTACAGTAATATAAATATGTATACCAAATCTAGACCCCGCCAATATAATCCGAGTAAGTAAGTGGGTTTAATTACCTGTAACAAAAGGAAACAAATATGTTAGTAAATTGAAAATACTGTGTGGCATTGATTACAAAATTAATTTCAATAATTATCTTTTAATTAAATTGTGTACATGTTTGTCATTTATAACTAAATCACTTTCGACTCTGTTAAAACAGATTTTTTAAGGATTTATCTACGACACGATGCGTAATTCTCCACATAATTCATTACAGAAGACGCATGAAGTTTTACACATTTCCAAAGTTGTCACTTTAGCAATGTACTGTTAATGTAAAAAATAACTTCCAGGTCAAATTTTATTACAAAATTTGCATTTGCTCTAAGAAGTTGAGAAAATATTCATGGATTTTCAGAACAAATGACGCTCAAAATACATCCTAAAGTAAGCTAAGTTTTGTTTTAAATTCGCAAATACGACGCATTAACGAAACTGACTAGAGTAAATATTTGTGGGTTATTTTCAATTAATTGGGTGAAAGAAATTTGGAGATAACCAGAAAAATAAATAAAGGCAAAAGTACTTTACGATCAATTAACTTAATCTTGTGGACTAGACATATACGGGGAAAATACAAAAATCTAGTACCCAGTGTTGTCATATACACAGCAGAAGAAGCATGGGATGGAAAGAGGAAACAGAAAAATAGCTGCTGTCGACTGAGACCGACTTTTTAAGACGAAGCTGCCAATAGACTAGTTTAAAAAGAGTTACAGTGAAACCTCTGTATTCGTCTGCCCCTGTATTCGTCAAATCCAATATTCGTCTCATTTTTTCGGGAAAACATGCTCCGCTATTCGTCCAAAAATTAAAGAAACTGGGGCCAATACAAAACCATTGATTTTGGTGGTTGCCATGGTTTGTTTATGCTCATGTTGGATAGAATTGACAGGCGTTTTAGCGTTGTCGCCGCGTATACGTCATAATGAATTACACCCGCCAATTCTACCCAATATGAACATAAACAAACCATGACAACCATCAAAATGAATCGTCTTATATTGGAATACTAGCACGTAGCCCGTCCTAGGACGGGAATATTGTATATCTTAAATTTAAACTATTACTTTTTATAATACCGTGAGCTGCAAGTTAGACACTGTTATGTTATCAGTGAGTAAAAATTTACGGCTCATTAGACAACTCAGTCGGTCAAATGAACCCGTAGTAGTTTACTGCGTTACTATATTCATGCGTTATAGAGTCACAGAGTCACAGACAGAGTCAGGCTGGACTTTTATTCTT
Source organism: Elmis aenea (assembly GCA_947652605.1). Classification (NCBI taxonomy): domain Eukaryota; kingdom Metazoa; phylum Arthropoda; class Insecta; order Coleoptera; family Elmidae; genus Elmis; species Elmis aenea. Next base: position 4,619,776 of record OX393576.1, on the reverse strand, counting down.
ATCTTATTTGATGGTTCATGATTACTTATTTTATTTATTACTCAAAAACAGTAGGTTTTACGAGAAAAGCTAAAGAATAAAAGTTTCTAAATAAATCGAGCTTTCAAAAATTAATTTTTTAATTGCAAAATTTCAACCCACCAAAAAGTTCTGATTAAAAAAATACAGGGGTCACACTTTTCAGCCCCCTGTAAAGGTGGGAGAGTATTAAAAATATTATTACGGGAAACGTTTTAATAAGTATAAAACAACTACCAAATATCAATCCCCTACATTAATCCAAATTTGAGAAAAAAATAAAAACCTAATTTTACCGCTACCCTTTAGGGGGGTGTAACTCTGAAAGGAGACGTCTAAGTAAAACATTTTAAATGAAAGACCCCTCTTAATTTACGATAAGGAATCACCTCCCGAATTTTTGCAATACTTAAGAAACACCCTGTATACTGACGATTTACTTAAAAAAAAACTGATTAATAAAAATCCTTTTTTTTTTTTTTAGAAATCCCTGTTTATTTACAATCTGTTGCTTTTGAACAATAAGTAAATTTTGTGTTAGCTTAAACTATACTAAAACTAAACCTAAACTAAGCTTGCTGAGAACAGCCCATTGACGGTTCTCTTCCTTGTACTATTATCTACCTAATCATTTAATTAATAAAAATACTGACCAAATTATTTAAAGTGGTAAAATTTTAAAGCGTTTGTATACTTTAGACTCCACCGTAACCATTATAACATTAATTTTAAAAAATGGTTAAATCTTCCTGGATATCCAGGTCGGTGGAAATTGTAATTTACTTCTTAAGTACTGGAAGAAAACGAATCCAAATAGAAACAAGGACGGAACGTTTTAATTGTAAATACTCCGCTAAATTAAAATTGGTTTTTGAAATTTAAGTTTTTAAAGTTCGTCAAGTACAGCAAGTTGGTTTAAAGCAGGCAACTTTTGCAATTACTACTGTTGACGAAGTTTTACACAAAATAAAGCAAGTGAGTGGTAATTTATGTTTGTGAACACTAGAAACTCAAAGCTACATTCCAAGTTTATTTCAGAATATTTAATATCCTTTTGTTGCAATTAAACTAAGCAATAAAACGGCACAAAATTTTCGGATAATTTAAAGTATAATAACGATCATAAATCTGGCCCATTACAGTAAAAACAACAAAGTTATTAACTCTATAATATATCGAGCGAAAAGCGTTTATTTTTATTACTTCGAAAGAATGCAAAAACTTGAACTTGAATGGCGTAACTCGCATGCTTCGAAGCCAACACAATGAACTATAAAAGCAATTTACTTTTTATTAACTACTGATTGCGAACATACTTAATTGTTTGTGACAAAATAAGAACAAACGACCTCCGCTGGCCCTTGTTTGCATCGGACAGCATGACCAAGTTTAGCGGATAAACTTCGAGAAATAAAAAAGTCGAATGTTTTCAGCGTAGCGTAATTCCCACAAATTAAGTAACATCCAATTCACACACAACTGTTAAATAAATTATACACGACTGCATGCAGCGCACAAGTTACGGCTTTAATCATCACTTTAAAAAGATTAACAAGAGATTTAACGCCTTTTAATAATCCTGTAACACTTTACACCTTTTCTCGCAACAATTTCAGTTCTTGGCGAGCATTCTTAAGCCCACTGAGATCATTTTTTCAAAATTTTACTGTATGAGAATTGAACAGTAAAGTAAATAAAGCTTGGCAGGAAAAAGATATTCCAAAGAACTGGGAGGTATCTGTTATATTACCGATATTTAACCCATTAAGGCCCACATTATTATTTTTTTGTTTTTTTAAAAAGATATTTTAGTAATTGACTTCTATGGTCTATATGAGCATATTACAATTTTAAAAAAATAATTGTCAGAATAATAGTTGCGGAGATATAGGCCGTCCTCATATGAGGACGCTGGGCGTTTGTACTTGCGATAGCCGATAACGATGTATAACAAATATAACAACATTGAGCTTTAGAGAGTTCGCTGTTCCAGTAAGTGTTAGCTGCAGAAGTAACTGGTAAGCACATAGGTCGACCATGTGCCAACCGTGCTCCATGTCCTTTTTTTAAATATGTCACAGCTATTTGTCTTCGAAAATCCTTGATGGATATTGAGATACTGCCGTGCACTAGTTTGTACAACAGCCATGTCTATCAAACGGCTGAACAAAGGCCAATACCATTTTTTTTACCTCTGATAGCAATGGTATGTTTTTCTAATAGCCAGCCATGGTGATCCACCCCTCCCATGAATTTGTTGTAAGCTTGAATGGCCGCAGGCTGCTGAACGTTTATAGTTGTTTTTTGTTCGCGACTCTAACACTGGACTTTCACCGTTGGCTTTACTTTATCAAAATTGGTTGCTAGTGTTACTGAATTGTTATCATTCCATCTTATTATTAGAATTTCATTTTTTTTTTATCGAACTGATAGTCTATAAATCCTCTAGCTTGTTTTTTTTGCATTTCTTTAGGTGTTAAAAGAGTACATTTTGCAAATCTATTATCCCTTATTGTTCCGCTGCGCAAATTTTTTTCTCCCTTAGATATATTTAGATAGAGTTGGTCATCATCTATAATTCTATACCTTATTCGTCGGTTAGTTCATCTACTTCTGGCGGTAAAGCAACAATGTCACATTCTATTTCTTCAGAGATAAGATATTCAAATGCTTCTTCGACAGTTTTGAATATATTTTTATTCATATTATCTATGGGTTGAAAAGTACGATGCAAGATCAAAATATACATGTAAGCACTATAAGTTATTCAAATATTTTAGCACAAACATGTACACTGCAATAAAAGTGTCCTCAAAATATAAAGCTCTAATTTAAAAAGATGTCACAAACGCCCAGCGTCCTCATTTGAGGACAGGGAGATTAGAGGGTGTATAATTTAAAAACAATATGAACAGACTATGCAAAATGTGTCTTAATATAATTTAGTATCGTTGCTGATTATAACTATAACAAAAATAGTCCCTTACTTGAAG